>JACEEZ010019893.1:68633-85543 GCA_016584305.1 Chionoecetes opilio | reverse complement strand
CAGAAGATCCCCCTGGACAAGATTCCTGGTATCACCCACTGAGCCGTACACTGGAGGCAGCGTGTGTGATTCATTGATTGGTATGCATGCCTTTACAGGCTGTGATACCGTCAGTGCATTCGCTGGCCGGGGGAAGATGACGACACTCAAGCAGGTGAAGATGGACAAGACATACCAGGATGCTTTCCACGAACTTGGGCGCTCATGGGAAGTGTCTCCTGAACTCTTTGAGAAGCTACAGGAAATCACCTGCCACATGTACCTGCCATCTACCCACACAACTGAGGTGAACAAGCTTCGGTATGAGCTGTTCTGTGCGAGACGTGGAGAGGTGGAGTCAAGTCAACTCCCTCCTTGTGAGGACTGCCTCTTCATGCATGCACTACGTGCAAACTACCAGGCTGCGATCTGGAGGAGAAGTCTGCAGAGCCAGCCATTTGTTGCGAACCCAACAGACTGCGGCTGGATGACAGATGAGGACGGCAAGCTTGCTGTCAACTGGATGCGAGGCTCACCAGCACCAGATGCTGTTATGCAGCTACTGTCCTGCAAGTGTGTGCGGTCATGCGAACTCCCTAAGTGCACTTGCCTCAGCAATGGCCTGAAGTGTACGGACATGTGCAGGTTACAGACATGCCAGAACAAGGCTATTGAAGAAGAGCCGGTAGCACAACAGTCAGATTCCGAGTCTGACGTAGATGATATTGAGGAGGATTAATTGGCCATAATAGTAAGTACAAGCCCATGGCATGCTTAGTGTGTATTTACAGGACTTGTATTAAATGTGACAATTACTATATTCATTTTAGTGACATTTAGGCATTCCTGTCCCCAAATTTGACATTTTAAAATTTTTCTGAATTTTCGGTAGGGTGTGTCTATTCAAGAAGTGATAACGACCATTAAGCTACCAGTGTGCAAGGGCTATCATATCAAAACATAAACTAGAGACATGTAGCAAGCTAAAAACACCTAAGAGAATTAGTCACCCCGGGTGGTACCGATATCCCAAAATTCGGGTCTTGGCTCATGGACTATGACGTTGTTGTGTTTGTTGTGGGAATATTTCTGCTGTTGGCCCTTGCATGGATGAGGTTATGGTCTGACATCACCGTCTTCGCAATGTCACAGGAGTGGAGGTAGTCGTAGCTGTTGCTGATGATGAGGTCCAATATATTGTTCCCTCTTGTGGGCTCCATTATTAGTTGGTGTAAAAAATACTCCTCCATAAGTGAGGTTCATGGTACCGCTTGGCCCTTTTCTTCTAGTGTACCACCTGCGATATTCATGGCGGGCCGGCTAATGTGAGGCAGGTTACAGTCCCCCAGGATTAAAAATACTGTAGATTCATTTGGAGGATCTTCTAGAAGGTTGCAGAGTTTGGTTGTGATTTCTTGAGAAGCGTTAACACTAGTATTAGGTGGCCTGTATATGACTGTTGTTACCAGGTTAAGGTCTTTGATAAATATTGCCAGCATTTCTGTTGTACCATTTGAGAAAGATACAAGTACCTCTACACTGGCTGCTACCAAAGGCGTAGCCAGGAAAAAGTATTGGGGGGGGGCCACCTCCCAATGATGGTTGAGGGGTGGGTGCCTTAATCAGCTGGGGGTCTGGGAGGCGCTGTAAGGCCCCCAGAGAATATTTTTGAAGATATGACTTAATTGGGGGCATATTGAGTCCTATGGGGGGTCATTTATTGGTTCTTTGCATGATATTCAATATAGTAAAATTGATGAAATTATACCATACACTCCTAAAGTAGATGTGTTGAATTGGGGGGGGCCATGACCCCCTTGGCCCCCCCTCTGGCTACGCCCTTGGCTGCTACCTCTTGTTTTACATACCCCGCCACTCCTCCATGGCTTCTTCCTTCTCTATCCTGCCTGATGAGTGTGTAGTTTTCTATTTGCACTTCTGTATCCAGGTGGTCTTTTGTGAGGTGAGTTTCTGTGAAGGCCATAGAAAGTTTTCTGTCTCTGCTAACTCTTTAATCATTGGGACCTTTGTCTGATTGCAGATTGGATAAAGGCCCCTGATATTTCCAGTATAGAAACTGGTTAGTGTTGGAGACTGCAGCCCCCTCTCTGCCTTGTTTCCAGTCTGTCTATTCGTTCTACTAGACGGTTGATTGTGGACTCAGAGTGTTTCTCCATGTCCACTTGGCCGCATTCTGGGTGATGTCCTGCCGCAACCAATGACAAGGGGTGGTGCTGTGTGGTGGTGCCGTGTGGTGGTGCTGTGTGGTGGTGCTGTGTGGTGGTGACAAGGGGTGGTGCCGTGTGGTGGTGCCGTGTGGTGGTGCCGTGTGGTGGTGCCGTGTGGTGGTGCCGTGTGGTGGTGCCGTGTGGTGGTGCCGTGTGGTGGTGCCGTGTGGTGGTGCCGTGTGGTGGTGCCGTGTGGTGGTGCCGTGTTGTGGTGCTGTGTTGTGGTGCCGTGTGGTGGTGCTGTGTTGTGGTGCCGTGTGGTGGTGCCGTGTGGTGGATGTAGGTGCGTCAACTTGGAGCTGTCGGCCTTGGTAGCAATATATAGACTTGTTTTACTTTACCTCTAATTTCCCTGAATTCCCCAGAGTGGCAACTCAACTGTTGGGTTAAAATACTAGCTGGCGACTTTACTGTAGTAGGTATAACAACGTCGCCACTCTGTTTAATTTTATAATTTGTTCATTTATAGCCCTATGACACAGATGAAGACACAAAATGACACAGACTCTCCAGCTAGCCCCTTCTAACTGTCCTGAAATCATGGATGCACAAATGTAAGTATTAACGCCACCACACGGCTGTAAATAACAAAGAAACGTAACGCAAAATCCGTGCAGATTCGGTAAACCTTCTATTTTTCTAACAAAATAGAATGAGGTATGGCATCGAAGGCTTTAGACAGATCACAAAAGACAGATATCTGATAGGCTTTACTAGCTAATGTATCATATATATTTTGACAAAGGTGATGCAAGGCAAGTTCAGTGGAGTATTTGGGGCGAAAACCATCTTGAGACTGCGATAATAATGACAATTTAGAAATGTTATCCATTAATCTACTAGCAACTATTTTCTCAAACATCTTACTAAAACTAGGAAGGATAGAAACTGGTCTGTAGTTCGTATGTATAGATTTTTCACCATTTTTATGTATAGGTACCACTCGACCTCCCGTAGATGACAGTGAAGTCGCCACCTGCAGTGAAGTCGCCAGGCGCCAAATATTACGAATTATAGCATCACTACTGATTTTTATGTGCCACTGAAGATGTTACACAGTAGTTTATATCATGACTGTATAATCTACCCTGTTTCAGCGTTGTTTTATGCTTTGTAGCTGCAAGTATAACTGTTGCGCATTTTGCTTCTCACGTTTTTCTTCGCGCGATGACAGACTAAACAGTAGCCTTTCGGGCGGCAGGACACAAACTTGCCAGATCTTTCAAACTTGAATAGAATTTATTTTCACGTTGGCAGAGGAATTTTTATATATCCAAGCATCTTCTGCAGCTAATATATATAGGGGACTTGTTTTACTTTCCTCTAATTTCCCCTGAATTCCCCAGAGTGGCGACTCAAACTGTTGGGTTAAAATACTAGCTGGCGACTTTACTGTAGTAGTATAGTGAGGTCGCCACTCGTTTTATTTTTTGTAATTTGTTCATTATAGCCCTAATATGACACAGATGAAGACACAAAATGACACAGACTTTCCAGATAGACCCCTTTTAACTTTCCTGAAATCATGGATGTACAAATGTAAGTATTAACGCCACCAAACTCTGTAAATAACAAAGAAACGTAGAACTGGCGACTTCACTGTTATCTACGGTAATACAATCGATAGGAAATGTTCTGTCTCTGCCTGGGTATTTCTATGTTCAAGGCACATCTTTGACACTCAGCAGGGCATAGGAGAATCTTCGGTGGATATGTTGAGCCTCAGCCCCATGTGTATGTCCTTCCGGGCGTGCTCTGTGAGGATGAGGCGCTGGGAGGAGGCGGTTTTACAAACAGCATCACCACCGAGGTACAGGGAGCTTATTACCTGAAAATGTTGTGAGAGTCAAGATCAATGGATGAGGAGAGAAGATGGAGAGGAGTAAACAAAAGGAGGATAAGGGAGTGAGAGGGAAAACTGTGAAGTAAAGTAAACAAAAGGAGGATAAGGGAGTGAGAGGGAAAACTGTGAAGTAAAGTAAACAAAAGGAGGATAAGGGAGTGAGAGGGAAAACTGTGAAGTAGAGTAAACAAAAGGAGGATAAGGGAGTGAGAGGGAAAACTGTGAAGTAAAGTAAACAAAAGGAGGATAAGGGAGTGAGAGGGAAAACTGTGGAAGTAAAGTAAACAAAAGGAGGATAAGGGAGTGAGAGGGAAACTGTGAAGTAAAGTAAACAAAAGGAGGGTAAGGGAGTGAAGGGAAAAAATGTGAAGTAGAGTAAACAAAAGGAGGATAAGCGAGTGAGAGGAAAAAATGTGAAGTAAAGTAAAAAAAAAGGAGGATAAGGGAGTGAGAGGGAAAAATGTGAAGTAAAGTAAAAAAAAAGGAGGATAAGGGAGTGAGAGGGAAAAAATGTGAAGTAAGTAACAAAAGGAGGATAAGGGAGTGAGAGGGAAAACTGTGAAGTAGAGTAAACAAAAGGAGGATAAGGGATGAGAGGGAAAACGTGAAGTAAAGTAAGTAAAAAGAAAAAATTTACAGTGAAAAATAATAAAAGAAGGAAAATAAACACGAAAGAAAGGAAGAAACAGGAGGGGACTGAAGACTACAGATGAAAAAACTGGGTAAAAACTAAGGAATTAAAACATATAAATAAGGAAGCTACAAGAGGCCGTAGACCTACACGTGTAGTTCCTGTTACTTAACACACTAACTACTCAGTTTTTCTACTAAACTTTAAAATAGCAAAAGCTTAAATGAACAAAAGCTACATGGGCTTAGTAATATACAGCTTATAACAAAATGTTGAGATTCGTCCAGACACAGGTTGAAGACTGTGTTTCATACGTACATGTGTGCACGTTGGTACTTAGGCATGGAAACTAAAGAAGCCTACATTGTCATGCCATATTATATAGATTGTGTTTGTGAGACTATGACAAGGAGATAATGGGCATCATAAAACGCAAGACAAGGGTGGCGGGGAGCAGGGGAAGGTGGCGGCAGTGCATGGCCATGGTGACAAAGAGTGACACAAAAGTTTTTATACCGAGCTATTAGATGAGGTACCGTAGATAACAGTTAAGTCGCCAGGACAACTTTTATTTCTGTTTACAGCCGTGTGGTGGCGTTAATAGTTACATTTCTACATCCATGATTTCAGGACAGTTAGAAGGGGCTATCTGGAGAGTCTGTGTCATTTTGTGTCTTCATCTGTGTCATAGTAGGGCTATAAATGAACAAATGACAAAAATATCTACAAAGTGGCTACCAACAGTAGAGTCGCCATCTAGTGTTTATTTACTGAGTGTCCTACCGCTGTCGTCGTCGCCCCGAAAAAAAAACGCGTAGCGAAATTTGAAACCGTATATACTCGCAGATACAAAGCATAAAACAACGCTGAAATAGGGTAGATTATACAGTCATGATATAAACTACTGTGTATCATCTTCAGTAGCACAGACACAGCAGTAGTGATGCTATAATTCGTAATATTTGGCGCCTGGCGACATGGCTGCAGGTGGCGACTTGACTGTTATCTAGGGTAGTGGTGGTGGTGGTGGTGTACACTTATTAGGTGGCAGGGTTTAGGCACTTTTTTGTGGTTATCATTAATTAGTTCTCTCTGCTGTTTTTCTGAGTTATAAAGTTTAGTTTCTTTTACTGTGGGTACCGAGCTATTGGATGAGGCAGTGGTAGTGGTAGACACTTATTAGGTGGCAGTGCTTATGGTCTTGTTAGTATTACAGCTAAGTATTAATTATCCGACCTTGGGGGGACCGAAGGTAGGTCGGATAATTGGAATAGTCGGATGTTCGGATATCACAGTAACCCTAAACGTAAGGACAAAATGGTATAGAACATAAAAGATGCAGCTCTTGAAGGCCGATCCAGTGGTAGACGCGAAAGTAAAATTCATGCATAAATAAAGCCACAAATCAATGTTTTCTATAAACTTTAAAAAAAACTAAGTCAAATAAATGACCAAAACAAGACACAATGTGGTGGTGAAAAAAGTCGGTTGTTTGGACAAGTCGGATGTTTGGAGGTCGGATGTTGGGAATTTGGCTGTAGTTGTTTACTGTTTTCCTGAGCCATAAAGGAACAGGAACTACCATGTGTAGGTCTCACGGCCTCTTGTAGCTTCCTTATGTTCTTAAGACAGACCCAAGCTTAGCAAAGGTTTTCATGCCTGATGATACCATGCTAATAAGCAAACACTGCGTTCTGGAAATATTTGTGTTCTTATCATTGCTCCACAATATGTACGGTTTATTTACCAGTGAAAAATCCTGACCCCTTGCTGCTTACTGACTAATATTTGATGTCAGAAGGGAATAGTACAGTTCATCTTAATGTCAGCTGTATTTTACCATAGTTTACCCTATTATCAGGTAAACATAGGCATAATTTTAAGCATGAGACCTTAGTATAGAATGGAATTTTTGTCTGGTAAAAAAGAAGACGACTATAGCAAGGTGATGGTTCTAAAAAATGATTAACTAATTCCTTCCATATTTCTGCTTTCTTTGCACGAGTAACTGTTTAAATTCTCATATTAACTACCCTCAAGTGATTGGGTGAGCCACATAATTACACTGGAGCCTAGCTAAGGTTTTTAAAATGACTGCCTTCAATAAAAATAAACCCTTTCATTGGCACATTAGCACCAGTCAGTAAACAGTACTAAACACCCTATGCAAGTAAACAGTACTAAACAGCCTATGCAAGTAAACAGTCAGTAAACAGCCTATGCAAGTAAGAGAAGATCATTAAGAACCCAAGACTGGAGGGAGGCAGGACCGGCAAACTCCAGATTCTTCTTCTTTCTGTTTAACATCCCACTTTCCCCTGTATACTTTGAGGCTAAACGGCCGATGATACGCTTCAACTATCTTCTATCCAGGTCTCCAAACTCCACCCTTCCCCTGTAAAGTAAACCTACGATTCGGACTTTGACATTATTCGGACCTCTCCTTTTTTTTTTTTTTTTTTTTTTCTTTTTTTTTTAGGGGTCGAAATTTCCTAGCTATAATGAATACACCTAGCATTTTTTTTTTTTTTTTTTTTTTTTTTTTTTTTTTTTTTTTTTTTTTTTTTTTTTTTAGGGTTTTAGATCGATTTCCTAGCTATATATATACTAGAATTTTTTTCACTTTTTTTTTTTTTTTTTAGGGTCGAAATTTCCTAGCTATATATATATATATATATATATATATATATATATATATATATATTATATATATATATTATATATTATATAATATATATAATATATATATATATATATATATTATATATACTATAATGATATATATCATATCATATATACTACAGGTTGCCAGTTCCAAAACACAGCACCAAGACCTCGGCTATGGTTCCGGATTCAAACACGGAGAACACCCAAACCGCGGGTGCCGTGGCCGCGGGTGCCACCACACTAGGCCGCTGGGTTTCTCCCGCCGATTTGTTTGTTGTTATTGTTCAGTGGTGTTGTGACTGTAGAGTTGTGTACACTGTTATTTTGTGTACTTCTACAGGTCTGTTATTGGTATTATGGCTCCCAAACGTCCAGGAACACCTACTGGTGCAAGTGAAAAGAAAAGGAAGAACAATGTGTTAACTATTTCTGAGAAAATTGACCTTTTGAAGAAGTTGGATGGCTTTTTTTCCCCTTAATATATCTACGTTCTAAAAGTCGGAAAATTCCATTACTCGGCTCGGCGCTGGTCCCGAGGTTGCCGAGTTTGGGAACTTCAACCTGTATACACTTAATTTTTTTTTTTTTTTATATATACATATCCCCCCATTATTCGGATCCTCGCATTACTCGGACCACTCCTTGGCCCAATTAGTCCGAATATGAGAGGTTTTACTGTATCTCTATCCACTGTCTCCAAACTCCACACCTTCCCCTGTATTGCCATTTTTCATCATTACTCATCCTTATCTATCACAAAACAAATCCCTGCCTTGAGAGGTCACGCTGCTAGGGGGAGGCGCTGTGTGGACTGCAGGGAACACAAGCACACCAGATAGTGAGCTGACTTCATTTGGAATGTATGGATGTATGGACTACTAACCTAACCTAACCTAACCTAACCTAACCTATCTGATAGTGACAGGAACTACCACGTGTAGGTCTCACGGCCTCTTGCAGCTTCCTTATGTTCTTATGTTATATACGTATTGTAAACTATAATTTTGTAATACAGTACAGGCATTGAAGAGGCTGCGGCAATGGATAGAGACACTCAAAAATGAAAATTAAACTAACTTAACCCCCCATTTTGACTCATCACAAACCCTACCCCACACTTTAACCTCCAAAACTAAAGCCAAATTCATTAAATAAGTGTCCGCGGAAGGGAAGACAGGCGATGCAGGTCAAAAAGGGGGAAGAAGAGTGAGGCGCTCGTAAAACCCGTCTCTCTCTCCTATAAAAAACAGTCATTACCCCAAAGTAATGATTTTGGAACGGGGCCCACAGAGAATTTTCCCTAAAAATCCAATAAGGTAAACGAAACCAAACTCACAATTGGTACCGTAGATACCCTTTAGTCGCCAGCTGCAATAATTCGCCACCCCCAAAATATTAGAATTATAACATCACTGGTTCACTACTGCTGGTATGTGCCATGAAGTGATATACAGTAGTTTTTATCATGATGAAATAATCTACCCTGTTTCGCGTTTTTTTGCTTTGTATCTGAAAGTATATACGGTTTTTTCAAATTCACTATATTTTTTTTTTCGGGGACGACAACGGCGGAAATTAAAGACTGGGAAAACATACCTTAGTGTTGGTCCCACTCGGGGTTGATTTTTAATTTTTTTATTTATAGCCATAATATGACACAGATGAAGACAAAAAATGACACAGACTCCCAGATACCCCCTTTCTAACCTTCCGGGAAAACCATGATGTAGAAATGTAAGTACAGGAAACCTCGTTTATCCGGCCCCCAGGGGGGGGAGCGCTCCCGGATAATCATTTGCGTTGTTTTGATTTACTCTTATGGAATCCCCCAAAACCTTTTTTTTTTTTTTTTTTTTTTTTTTTTTTTCATCACAAAAAACCGGGCCCAAGGGCACAAAAAAAAATGGGTAATCCAAAGCCCGCTTAGTTGTCAGCCCCTATAAAGAAGAAGTCAGAGAAAAAAAAAAAAAGGGGGGGACCCAAATTTAGTTGGGAGGTGTCTTGTTACCTTTTTTTAAAAAGATGAAGTATAGGAAAGGGGAAAAAAATAGAAACAGGAAGAAGTTCCAGAGTTTTTTTTTAAAAAAAAAAAAAAAAAAAAAAAAAAAAAAAACCGGGTCGATTAGTCCCTTTTTTTGAGGCTGCCGTTGTTTGAATGGGTTAAACGAGGTTTCCTGTACTATTAACCCCCCACACGTCTGCAAATCAAAAAAAAAGTTGTCTTGGCAACTTTAGGTTATTACGGTAGGGAGTTTCGGTCCAAGTGTAAACAAATACCGAAATAAGCACAACGCAAAAAAAATTTGTCAAAATCAAGGAGCATTTCGTAGCGGTTTTTTTTAAAGGGAAGGCCGAGGCGAGACTGACCGTCATGACGGGCCCACAGTTCCCGAGAGCTTTTTCGGCAACCGAGTTATCTACGGAAACCGTGCAATTATGAGTTTGAAATTTGTTCGTAAACCCAAATTGTTGGGGAAAGGGAGAGTTCGAAACCCCGATTTTGAGTGTATTGGAAGCGATCATTCCCTCTACTCATACAATGATAAAAACGACTTTAAAACAGAAAGAAAAAAGTGCTAGTAGAAAAATTTGTAGAGACTGATTAAATGAAGGGGATCTTAGAGCTCCGTACAGTGCTCCAGGGTGCGGTGGAACACTGGGCGTTTATAAAAAAATTCGAATTTTAAACTATTTAGACGAGCCAAGAGACAATTTTTGGGATCATAAAAATTATGCCGAGTACTATTAAAAATCCCAAATATTTTTTGATTAAATTTTGTCAAAATGTCACAGCTTACTTCAAACCTGAAAATGAGTTTAACTGATCCCGCACGGTCCCAAAATGAGCTTTCCTCCGCCTGTGCGCTGAAAATCGGCCACCCCGGCCTTCAGAATGATCTGCTCCCCTCACACTGCAACTTCTGCAAATACAAACAAGTCCCGGATACAGAAAGAGGCTGTGCACCTATTTGTATGGTTCAAGCCATTGTGTTCACCCTTGGTTTCTTCAAACTATGCATACACAAAAGGGGGTCATTCACAGCTGTTTTAGCATGAAAGGGTGCAAACTGAACATCCTTTGCACCACAATGCAAAATCTCTTTGCTTGTTTCCCCCTTTTTCAGTTTTTATGGTTTTTCAAAAATCATAATTTTTGACATCTTGCTTAGTCTGGGAAAAAAAACTGTCTCCCTCCAACACAACTCCCCCTGCCTGTCACTCAGTGGCGTGCTACGGGGGGATGGGTGGGGACGTGCCCCCCCCAGAGAAGCCGGGGCCCCCCCCGGGCCCAGCCACTGGCCACGGCTGCCGTGTGGCGTGGGAACCCTGTTTTACGGGAGGACTGAGGGGGGATGCATGGAGATTAGAATAATTTTTACGAGACTTACCCTCGACTCAAATACAATAAAATGTTTCCCAATGAGCAAAAAGAGAGCTAAAATGACTTTTAGATCCCCGGGGCTTGAGGTATGATGCTTGCAAAATAATGAAAGAGACTGATGCCCTTTTTGGGTGTTGTGAAGGTTTAGCAGGACTGCCACTGAAGAAACTATTTATGCAAAGGGGCTTTTTGGTAAATAAATCGGTTTGCTATGAAACTACCATTATGACCAAATTTGGTAGGATAAATCAGTTATCAAATTTGCTACAATCAGCCAACTTACATGGGAAAAGCGTAGAATTAAATTTAAATGTAAGACCCCCCTTGAAGAGATGCGGCAGAGCCAGCCTCTGTTTGCTTTGTGGGATAAGTTTAGAGAAAAAACCCGCAGCCCTGGCTTTTATACTTCAGAGGGACAAGTGTAGCTCCCAAGGAGCGGTAACTGTGTACCCATTTCAGGATTTTGTGGATGATTCTATTGGGAAACATGAGGGACACACACTCTGATTTTTATGTTAAGGTTCAAAAACAGATTAAATTCTTTTATCCTTTCTGATCATGTGTTTTAAAAAAATGGGCAAGGGTTTTAATATGAAACATGTGAACTTAGAAAGATTTCAGGACTGAATCCCCAAAGTACTGAGTTTTATCTTTGGAAATGTCTGGGCTTATTCGCCTTTTTGGGCTAATGAGGAAATCTTAAAAATGAGCTGCCTGTAAAAAAAGCATGTTAGAAAGTGCATAAGGGTGAGTGACAGTGAAAAGCCCAAAACTGTTAGATTTAGTGGAATTCTTGGTCCTAGGAAAAGGGATTTCCTAGTTCTAAGACTGGCCAAAGTCTGTATATTACCCGTGTTCAGCTGCAGCGAGAGAACTTCTTGCTCTGAAAAATCATCAAATACACGGAAATACAAGGGCAATGAGAGTTAGGGGAAACTTTCGTGTTTTTCCATTGAAAGCAGGCGAGTTAAAAGCTTGATTTAGAAGAATTTTTTGATAAGTTTGCGAAGCACAAAACAGAAGAATTTGCTTAAAGGAATATTCTCACTTTCTCAAAAAAAAAATTTTTTACCGCGGCTTTAAAATTCTGCTTTTTTTTTTATTTTTTAGTACAGTTAGTTATTTTCCCTTTTGTAAAATGGTAATAATGTATTTCTTTTTGGGGCTGAGCTTTTTTTGTTCTCCATCAGCCCGGATATACCCCACAGTACTAAAACACCCCTAGAATAAAACTAAAATTCCATAGTCCATACGAAATCAGATAACTCTTGATATTGGTCAGAATGCAAAAAAATGCAAGGGGGGGGGTCTTGGCACTGTGAGGAAAGTAAGTCCCCAGTCCCCCCAAACTCCCAGCTGTAGGGGTTGTTCGGCCATCTAGTGCCCCCCCCCTAGTCAGCTTGCCCCCCCAGGTGCCCCCCCAATGATAAATACCTAGCTATGCCACTGCTGTCACCATCACGTCACCCACGGGGTCCGCGCGCATCTTCCTCTTGGACTCCCTTTTTAAAGAAACAAATGAACCTCAAAATATGTCAATCAGATTTTTTTTATCAAAAAGGGACGGCCAAGGGCACAACAAAAATGGGTAACACAAAGCCCGTTAGTTCCCAAAGTCCCTATAAAGAAGACAGTAGAGGAGACAGAGTGGTGCAGGGAGCCTAGTAAAGGTTAGCGTAGGCACAAGTGAGTTTTTTTTTTGTACTGACAGGCTGTCTTGGACACATTTCTTGCTGTACAAACTCCCAACAGAGAACAGCGAAATTAAAGAATAAGGTTTTTTTCCTTATTGAAAGTCCCATAATACCGAAAAAAGTAGTAAAATATGTGGTTATCTTGGGGATAAGGTCACCAATTCTATTTTTTTTCCATCACAAAGGACTGGCAAGGCACAACAAAAATGGTAACACAAACCTCGCTTAGTTGCCCCTCCTATAAAGAAACAGTAAGAGAATAAAATAAAAAGAGGGCGGGGCCAATTTAGTTCGGAATTAGAATGACTCCCATTAGTTTCATTGTACGGCTCTCACCACCTGGCCTGCAGCGCCCCTAGAGTGTACGGCTCTCACCACCTGGGCTGCAGCGCCCCTAGAACGGCACCAATAAGGCGTGCTAGGCGAGGGTTGTGTGTACCTGATGGCTGCATCTGGGTGACGTAAACATCTCCCTCAGGCCGGTCCCTAGCATGCCGACACGCGCTCTCTTCCTCGGGACTGGAGGGACTGGGAGGCAACTTGTTTGTTCGGCAATTTCTGGCTCGCCGCAGTGTCCAGGCTCGCTGCGTCTCCCGATAGAGCGGCAACTTTACGTGCCACTAACTGCACGGCGTCGGGATCAAACGCCTCGATGCCGTACAGGCGAGACGAGACAATCTCCTGCCGAGAGAACAGCATTTTAATATCCTGACAACAGAAGAATTAAATGTAACTGTTTATGCCAGCTTCATTGTCTACTGTGTGGGATATTTCATGTTTAAGCTTTGTGTGCTTAATGTAAACTGTTTATGCCAACTCATTGCTACTGTGTGGCGATATTCATGTTAACTTGTGTGTTAATGTAACTGTTTATGCCAGCTTCATTGTCTACTGTTGGATAATGTTTAAGCTTTGTGTGTTTAATTGTAACTGTTTTGCCAGCTCATTGTCGCTGCTGGTGGGATATTTTCATGTTAAGCTGTGTTAAGTAACTGTTTATGCCAGCTTATTGTCTACGTGTGGGATTTTCATGTTTAAGCTTGTTGTAATGTAACTGTTTATGCAGCTGTCATTCTACTGTGAGAGATATTTTCATTTCTACGTGATGTAATGTAACTGTTTATGCCAGTCATTGCTACTGTGTGATATTCTGTTAGCTGTGTGTTTAATGTACTGTTTATGCCAGCTTCATTGTCTACTGTGTGGGATATTTCATGTTTAAGCTTTGGTTGTTTATGTAACTGTTTATGCAGCTTCATTGTCTACTGGTGGTGATATTTTCATGTTTAAGCTTTGTGTTTAATGTAACTGTTTATGCCAGCTTCATTGTCTACTGTGTGGGATATTTTCATGTTTAAGCTTTGTGTGTTTAATGTAACTGTTTATGCCAGCTTCATTGTCTACTGTGTGGGATATTTCATGTTTAAGCTTTGTATGTTTAATGTAACTGTTTATGCCAGCTTCATTGTCTACTGTGTGGGATATTTCATGTTTAAGCTTTGTGTGTTTAATGTAACTGTTTATGCCAGCTTCATTGTCTACTGTGTGGGATATTTTCATGTTTAAGCTTTGTATGTTTCGAGTATTTATATTTGGACCCTATAGTGTTGAAGGATTTTTTTTAAATGTGTTTTGTTATTTTGGTGATATGTGATATATAGCATGTGATGATGTGGTCAATAAATGTATCTATCTATCTATATAATCTCATTGCTCTCTTCCCTCTTAGTGACTCAAGGTGAAGACTGAGATGAACATTTATTTGACATCAAAGAACTGAACTTCCTTCTACCACCAACGCCAGTCACTGGAAAGATTGCAATGAGGGTGGATGTGGGCCCTCGATCCTACGCTGGCATAGGAATGTGAAATGAACTACTCATAGGCTGATATGGATGGATAGAAGGAGCTGAGTACAGTGCTGAGAGTAAGGCGAGTGAGGTGGTTTGGGCACGTGAAGAGGAGAGAAGGGGGTGAGGCATTGGGGAGAGCTGTTAGAGTGGAAGTGCCAGGTCGCCGTCCACCGGGCAGGCCAAGGAGGACATGGAGGCAGTGTGTTAAAGAGGATCTGGCAGCATTGGGCACTGAAGAAGTTGAGGCAATGGATAGAGATACGTTGTTGGAAGCATAGCAGAAGCGTCTGACCTCAAATATTATGGGAAGAACTGACGATAAACATTAATAATAATAATAAGGGTGACATGGAGTACCTGGAGCTGTGTGTGGGTGTAGGGCTGGAAGGTCATCCGGGTGAGGCCGAGGCGAGAGGACACACGGTTCTTCATGATGCGCTCCGGCAGGTCCATCGTGTTGGCGATGGCCACCACCACCAGCTTGCTGCCCGGCGGGAGGGCCAGTCAAACAGGTTGTACATCACATCCTGCCAATGAACAGAAGGAAATAAGAACATAAGAACATAAGCATAAGAACATAAGGAAATAAGAACATAAGAATATAAGAAAATAAGGAAGCTACAAGAGGCCGTGAGACCTACACGTGGTAGTTCCTGTTACTTAACACTACCTACATCCACCTTTCATCCCCATCCATGAAATTATCCAGCCTCCTTTTAAAGCTCCCTACTGACTCCGCACTAACTACCTGACGACTGAGTCCATTCCAATCATTTAACACCCTATTTGTGAACCAGTTTTTCCCTATTTCCTTTAAAAGTCCATTACCACCACACAATGCTAGGGTCTACGGGAACACTGCTCTGGTCTTCATGAAGTGATGGCACTAGGCATATTTCTTTCACTTATCTCTATTTTGCCACTGTCTCCCTGGTGCCTCCAAGGGATCAGCGCACAGATCACCTGCCACTTGCTCCTTCCCTCCACACACCTGCCAGGCTTCACTCTTTGTCCCCTTCCTCCCTCTATCTCTCTTAACCCCTTGAGACACAGAACGTAATTTCCATTGTAATTTGACCACCATTAGCCGATTTTTAGTGAATATAAGGAATATTTTATAGATATGACCTGTTTAGTATCCTTGTCCACTAGTTAATTTGGTATATTCAGTCACTTCTCGTAATTTTATGGCTAACAACAGACGATTTTATATAGCCCAGGAAAGATCTGGGTGTGAAGGGCTTAAGCCCTGCAACACTGGCCACGGCCTTGACAGTATGTTTGTTATGGTGTTGTGCAAGGACACATTTCCTACTTTACATGCATTATCTTAGGCTTATCTGAAGACAATATTTATCTTCCACTCCTTGTATGCATAGTTAATGCTGTGTCAGCCTTTACAACACTTGACTGTTATGTCTTGTGTCTTATTCATGCTGTGTCAGTGATAACCCTTCTTTGCTGTAAGGCTATTCAAATTTTTACTTTTTTTAAAGCATGGAATTCTACAAAAAGACCAGCCTATCTAAATATAAAATAGCCAAAACGTTAATGTATGTGTGTAGGCCTACTGATGTGAGTCATTTCACTACACTGGAACAGTTTTTAGTATCTACTTTTAGCCACACACAGAATGGAGAAGTGTATACATACTCTGGGGTTTTTTACGAGGTGAAAAATCCTGACCCCTTGCTGCTTACTGACAGATATTTGATGCCAGGAGAAGAGAATACTACGGTTCTTCTAAATTTCAGTTGTATTTTATCATAGTTAACCCTAGTATCCGGTAACCCTATGTTTGGGGAGGCGGTAGCGGAGTGGTTAGCGTCTCCGACTGGCGTTCTCGGTGACCCGAGTTCGATCCCCGAAGAAAACCAAAACCTTTCTGCACCGTCGAGTGGCCTAAGAACACCCACATGCTGCCCATCAACTCTACCTTCGATTGCGAGTGCATCGGAGGACACAGGGGGGCGGCATGAGCCTCTAATCACAGGCGTCACTATAAGAACCCTGCCTGCGCCACCACGGGCGAGATCCAGCCATCAGGGCCCTCAAGTGAACCTCCATAGACTATAGTTCCAACACCACCAATGGACAAGCCTGCACTCTGACCCCTGGTTGCATGTTCCTGTACCTGTTTGCGCGTCCATAGCATGTCCAGCTCGTCCACCAGCAGCAGGGTGGGGTCCCGTCTCGGCGCCGGGGTGGAAAACCTCTTCTCCAGGAGGGACGACGCATGTTCCGCGGTGACTTTGCTTCCCGTCAGACCTTTCCAGACCTGGGGGTTAGACCGCAGGACATGGCACACATTACAGATCAAGATAGGGCTGAAAGATGTGTGTGTGTGTGTGTGTGTGTGTGTGTGTGTGTGTGTGTGTGTGTGTGTGTATTTACCTAGTATTTACCTAGTTGTAACATACAGGATAATAGCTATGCTCGTACTGTCCCGTCTCCAAATCTACTATTATCCAGCTTGCCTTTGAAGTCCTGAATACTTCTTGCATGAATCACTTTTGCATCAAGGTTGTTCCAGGCTTCTATGTGTTGTGGTGTGTGTTGTTTGTGTGTGCTGTGTGTTGTGTTTGTTGTTGTGTGTTGTTGCTTTATCGAATACTTTTGCTATATTTTCTCAA
>JACEEZ010019893.1:45000-64829 GCA_016584305.1 Chionoecetes opilio | reverse complement strand
CCAAACCCCCCCTTCACCCAGCGTAAAATGGAAACGGGTGTTAGCCGGGGGTTTGTGGCCCCCCCCGGGTGGTGGCTTTCCCCAAACAAAAGCCTAAGGGATAAATGAAAAAAGTAATATTAAGGGAATTAATTTTTTGGGTTTAAAATAAATTATATAAAAATAATATTTATAATTTTTATTATATATTTTAAATAAAATTATTATATATATATATTAAAATTATATTATTATATTATATAAATTTAATATATATTTTAAATATAAAAATATAATATATTTTTTTTTATTATTATTAAATTAGTTTTGGTTATTATAATTATTTAAAATAATATATTATAATATTATATATATATTATTAATATTTTTAATTTTTTATTTTTTTATATTATATTTAAAAATTTTATATATATATTAATATATATTTATTTAATTATATGATATATATTATAATATATTATATTTAATTTATATAATTTTAATTATATAAAAATTAATTATATATATATTATATATTATATATATATAATAAATTTTTTTATTTTATAATATTATTTTTTTAATATATTTTTTATTTATATATTATATATTATATAAAATTTTAAAATATATATAATTTTATATATTTAATATTATATAATTTTATATATATAATATATATATAATATATATATTATTTTATTTTATATATATATATATAATAAAATTTTTAATATATATATATAATATATATATAATAATATATATATATAAATATATATATATATATATATTATATTTAAAATTTTATATTAATATATATATTTTATTTTTTATATAATATATATTATTTAATAATATATTTATATATTTATATATATAATTTTAATATATATATATATTTTTTATCTTATTATAAAATATATTATATATATATTATATATATAATTTTATATTAATCTATTATATTATAATCATATATATATTATATATTATAAATATATATATATATATAATATATATATATATAAAATATATAATATATAATTATATATATTTTTAAAATTTTATATATTTTTATATATATATATTATATATATATATATATATATATTTATATATATATTTTAAAATATATTATAAATATTATATATATTATATTTGTTAAAAGTGATATATATATTGGTTTTATATATATAAAGAAAAAGAAAAGGAATATAAATAAGATAGGAAGGAAGGAAGAGGCACATCCAGGATTTTTTTTTAGTAGTTTCAGAATTATTTTTTTGCCAGCCAGTATATTTTTTTAACATATGTGGCTATAGCATACATGAGACATGATACTATAAGAAATCATAGACAGAGATAGACAGACAGACAAACAGTAAGAAAGAGAGAGATAAGATAAGATACTTTGATCCTATCTAGACACTTTGCAAGTACCAACTACAAGGTTATTGACTATACAAAGCGCCACCACGCCAGGACGAACTTGGTGGACTCGAACCGCTGACCGAATGCAGGGACTCTACACGCAAGCTCACGACTCTTACCAACCGAGCCACCCTAACGGGTAAGAAAGAGAGAGAGAGAGAGAGAGAGAGAGAGAGAGGAGAGAGAGAGAAGAGAGAGAGACAGAGAGAAGAAAAGAAAAAAAAAGATACAGACAGACAGACACAGACAGACAGTGAGAAAGAAAGAAAGAGGGAAGAGAGAGAGAGAGAGAGAGAGAGAGAGAGAGAGAGAGAGAGAGGGGAAAAGAGAGAGGGAGTTCGACCAGAGACATACATAGCAGACAGAAAGGATGGAGACAGAGATCATATACAGGAAGAGATGAGAAACATGGACCGTGAGAGACAGACAGACAGACAGTGAGAGAGACAGAGAGACATACATAGACAGACAAACAGACAGAGCGAGACAGACAGACAGAAAGAAAGATAGAGAGACAGAGAGAGACACAGAAAGACAGAGATAGACAGACATACATAAAGACCGTGAGAGACAGACAGACAGATAGTGAAAGAGACAGACAGAGAAAAAGAGAGAGATACATGATAATATCTATATATAAGAAATAGATAATTACAAAAAAGGACATGTAGGCAAGAGGGAGGAGGGGCGGTTATCTGCGAAACCCAATGTCAGTCAGTTTTCAGAAAAATCCGTCAATAGCAATCCATAAGACGGGATGTTGTGGCAGCCAGAGGTTGCCACAACACCCCGTCTTATGGATTGCTGTTGACGGATTTTTCTGAAATGACTGACATTGGCTTTCGCAAAAAAAATCCGTCAACAGCAATCCATAAGACGGGGTGTTGTGGCGGCCAGAGGTTGCCACAACACCCCGTCTTATGGATTGCTGTTGACAGATTTTTCTGACATGACTGACATTGGCTTTCGCAGACAAGCTAGCTAACCAACCTCCTCCCTCCCTCCCTCTTCCTTCATGTTTTTTTTGTGTGTGAATGATATATTTCTTATATATAATATGTCCATCATGTAGTGGATTGTAAGAGTAATGAATACATGGGAACATAGGCGTAGAAATCGGGGGGGGAGCAATAACCCGTCCCCCAAACTTTTAAAAGTGTGAGGGGCCAGCAATGCTAATGCCCCCCTCTCTCTCACTGGTTGTGGTAGTTATGATCGCCGTATATATATCACATTCTTACCTCCTCCTTTCTTGTAAAGCTCAACATTCCTGCTGTGTCCTCTTAGTTGTTGAACTTTCCTTGTTAAATGAAATAAGTTATACAATTTGTACATTACAATCTCTCCTCATTTTCCTTCTTTCCTCTGGCTTTAGATATTATATAAAAATATATATTTTAGAAAAGAGAGAGAGAGAGAGAGAGGGGGAGAGAGAGAGAGAGAGAGGAGAGTAGAGAGGGGAAAGAGAAGAGAGAGAGAGAGAGAAAAGGGGAAGAGGAGAAGAGAGAGAGAGAGAGGAGAGAGAGGGGAGAGAGAGAGAGAGAGAGAAAGAGAGAGAGAGTTTGTGTGTGTACTCATATGAATAACCAACTAGTTGCTTGTGTCTCCGGCTTAATAACATCGTCAGGAAAAATTCACTGCCTAAAAACCGGGGGCTGGGCTGGGCTGTGGCTCAGCAAGAGGGAAGCACCACAGGTCACTCACTGTAATAGTCTTGTCTCAGCAGGAGTCCCAGGCAGTGCCTTTCGACCCTCCACTAAATCCACCCTTGTTACAGGGAAGAAAAAGTCCCCTTGCGGAATAGGAACAGAATTTTTTTTCCAGCCTGAAGGAAGGAATGCGGGGAGACTTGTGGCAAAAAGGGAAGATGAAGAAGTGTTGCAGTAGGCCTGGATGCAGAATCCACGCAACATGCTGGATGCAACACAAGTTTGCCATTGTGTGTGGAAGAAGTGGAAGCTCGCTAAAACTTTTCAACATGTCCCATCGCCCGTCAGGAATATAGACATCAAATGGATCAGATTACTCAAATATGCCTATCTGCATCATAACTGGAAGCTGCCAGAAGGCTGATCCAAACTGTTTTCAGGCTTTTGATCACCCTTGGAATCGCCTTGATAGAGAATTATAGTCACCCGGTTATCTATCATACCTCGGTTTTGATAGACAGGCAACTCACTCCACTTTATTGTTAAAAGCATTCAAACAAAAAAGAAAAAAATGTTAGTTCTTATCACAAAATGCTTAAATTGTGACTAGGAAAAAAAAAAATATAAAGTTTGAAAAAAGCAACATGCCTTGTAAAGAATACTATGCCTCATCTGTCACTTTGGGTTCAATACATCGCACTTTGACACACGGTTCCCTCTGTCATGTACACTTTGGGTCTTTTTTGACTCGGAAGATGGAAAAAAGGAACTTTAAACATAGCACCCGGACTTTAAAAAGCAGGTTTGAAAAGGCACTGAAAAAATAGTTAGTGTGACAAACACACATACCAAATAGACTCCAAACACATAAACTAAATCTGTCTCAGTGTTAAAGTTTCTGCCTTGTAGAAATGGGTGCCTATCAGTCTTTCTATTGTCCAGGTGTTGAGAGGGAGAAGCTATTTTAAAAGGATGAGAAGATGGAAAATAAGAATATGGAAGTGGTTTGATTCTTTTCTTATTTTCCATCATCCAATCCTTGCAAAATACCTTCTCTCTCTCTTCTCTCATTTCAACACCTGTAACAATAGAAAGACTAATATGCACCCGTTATATACAAGGCAGGAACTATAACATCTATGGCACATTAACGTTTGATGAGTTTAACATACAAATACAGGACTTAAAAAGACGTAACCACATGATCATCACAGCAGACGCTTACATAGGTGGATCAAGTTACTGTCTGTCTGTCTATTTGGATCAAGAACTACCCACTTACTTACCTGTCCCATAGACGTAGACAGTATAAAAGTCACATTAACGTAAATTAAAGACAAACTATAACACTTAATTAATTAATCTCTCTCTCTCTCTCTCTCTCTCTCTCTCTCTCTCTCTCTCTCTCTCTCTCTCTCTCTCTTCTCTCCTCTCTCTCTCTCTCTCTCTCTCTCTTCTCTCTCTCTCTCTCTCTCTCTCTCTCTCTCTCTCTCTCTCTCTCTCTCTCTCCCTTCTCTCTCTCTCTCTTCTCTCTCTCTCTCTCACATCACACTCACACTCACACTCACACTCACACTCAACACTCCACTCACACTCACACTCACACTCACACTCACACACACACACACACACACACACACACACACCTTCACGCCCAGATCTTTCCTTTGTTATAAAGAATCGTATTGTTATCCATAAAATTACGAAAAGTAACTGAATATACCAAATTAGTTAGTGGACAAGGATACTAAACAGGTCATATCCATAAAACATTGCTTATATTCACTAAAAATCGACTAATGGTACCCAAAATACAATGGAAATTACGTTATGAGCCTCAAAGGAAAAATAATTCCACTCCTCCCATAACTTTGGCCCAACTGTTCCTATACAAACAAAGGCTCTCATCTTAAGCCCCAAAACTTACAGGGTTACACTTGGAGACTCTTCTGTGCCGTGGTGTCCGTCCCCCTTGAGGGAGTACCAAGGAACACCACCACCATCATCACCTCGACCATGGCAAGCCTGAAAAAAAGTCGTCAATTTATACATGCATACATAACAAATGAGATGAAAAACACCCTATCAAACATTTTATGGAAGACTGCAACACACACACACACACACCACACACACACACACACACACACGCACACACACACACACACACACACACACACACACACTCTTCAAAAGCTCCTGAAAGAGGGGAAAGAGGGGGTTAAGAGAGCGTTTGGGATTAGCTTTGCACAATCAGAGAGAGAGAATGGTAGAAAGACAGAAAAACAGAGACAGATACAGAGAGAGAGAGAGAGAGAGAGAGAGAGAGAGAGAGAGAGAGAGAGAGAGAGAGAGAGAGAGAGAGAGAGAGAGAGAGAGAGAGAGAGAGAGAGGAGAGAGAGAGAGAGAGAGAGAGAGAGAGACAAACAGAGATAGACAGACAAATACAGAGATAGACAGACAAATACAGAGATAGACAGACAAATACAGAGATAGACAGAGAGAGAGAGGAGAGAGAGAGAGAGAGAGAGAGAGAGAGAGAGAGAGAGAGAGACACAGACAGACAGATAGACAGAGAGAGAGAGATAGTGGAATTTTAACACTACCATCCACCCATCCATAATACATCAATCATCATGCGCCCGCCCTAATATCTGGCAACTCTCTGATGTTACAGTAAACCAGTGTTTCCACTTTCAAGGAAATTTCCTTATTTTAAGGAAATCTAGGACTGAACAGAAAGGACATTTCTAAAGAAACGCAAAATTTAAGGAAATCCTAAGGAAATCCAGTTTTTTTCAGACATTTCTAGCGATATGTAGATACAGTTAAATAGCCAGGTGAGCCTGGTCATAATTGATGATACACATTTCATTTGCCTTTGACAAAATGACCAAAGAACAAATTCTCGGTGCTAATTTCTTATCATATTCATATCTATAGCATCTACCGCAGCAAGGATATTGGGGAAGGGGGACGAGGGAGGTGGAGCATAGGTGGTGCATGGGTGGTGGGTGGCGACGGGCTGGCGGGAGCCGCGGGACAGGCGGGTAGAGCTCTAACGACAAGTTCAGTTCCTGTCCTGCTGTCTGATAAACACCGTTAGCGTGTCTGGGATTCTGTCCTCATCAGTCACTAGTATTCGGTGCTTCCTCCAGTCATTTCTATACTGTATTTAGCTCCAAAAATGTCATAGTGTTGAAAGTGTGTGCAAACTTTAATGATAATAATGCAACTCGAACATGATGTCACGGAGTGGATTCCATAGTGTCGTAGATGGTTTACATATTTTTTCAAAGGAATGCATACTTATATTGCAAATAGAAGAAAGAGTTTGGAAATTTAGATTTCATAGTTTTGTGCCTCTGGAAATTTTAGAATTAAATAAGTGAATACTTTCGAAACTTGATGATTTAATTTATGGTATTAAAATTTGTGTGCATTTAAAATGTATTAACAAATGTATTTATATCAATTAATGTATTTAGTATTTAGTATTTAAATGCATTCGTAAAATGTATTTAGTATTTGGTATTTAAATACATTTCTCCCATGTATTTAGTATTTAGTATCAAATACATTCAATGTATTTATTGCCCAGCTCTGTCCGTAACCTAACGTAACCTAACCTGACGTGTTCATGAGTAAACGCCACATACTCTAACCAGAAAACGGGAATATGCTCCCGGGTCCCTGCCACACACACACCCCTTGGGTGCCAGACTGAAGTTATGCATGAAACTCTCTGGCTGTAGTAATAATGGTACTAACAACTTGAGTACCTTGAATAATAGAGTAGCGACAACTCGATTTATGGGCGCCATCTTAATGCCAGGGCCTCCCAGTTCACTCTAGTCCCGGAGAAGTTCTCAAGGCATGACCCCGCAGTATATCATGCTATACATGTATAAAGGATATACTGTTATCTTCGGAAATGTTTGTTTTATAAGATGATCACATAAAACAGAGTAAAACACATTAAATAAAGGTCATTATGAGACTGAAGAAATATGCATGAACTTAAAATTCACTTAAACTCGTCGTCATGTAAAACTTTGTGGGACAACTTATAAGATGGAATATATCAATAGAAGCAGAATTGTATTAGCTTTCCATTGATATATTTAGTTTTCTGATAAATGCAGTAGTACCATGTATAAATTAGCGTTAACTAAATAAATCGCCGCGCCGGCCCCGCTCTCTCTCTCTCTCTCTCTCTCTCTCTCTCTCCTCTCCTCTCTCTCTCTCTCTCTCTCTCTCTCTCTCTCTCTCTCTTTTGATAAGGTCACGTAAACAGCACGTAGGTGCAACTTTACTTGTGTAATAAGAAGTATTTACAAAGTGCAAATTGAGTGAGGTATACGAGTTGGTGGTGTAGGTAGTGTGCTGGCTAGGGTGACGGCTGGGCAGGACTCCCGCTCGGTAACATGGCAGGCCCCCCGCTGTCGACTCTGTTGAGCAGTGCACAGACTCTGAAGCCTCGGAGAGTTGGCGAGCGTAACAAGCCAAACGTCCTTACATCTCCCTCCAGGGGGGGAGGGAAAGAGGGTACGGGAACGAAGCGTCCGGACGTCTGCGTCACGTAAGATTCGGACGCTGCGGCTGGTGGCTGGCGATGGCGACGAGAACCGCCAACTTGCGGGGCGATCCAACTACAGGAGGAGCGGCCTGGGGTTCAACTGAGGTCGAAAACTGAGTGCTGGGACGTAGGTAGCGGCGGTTCCTTTTTCCCCACAAATCTCCAACTTGCAACTTGGACGTGGTAATCTCTGTGTTTACCGGACACCAAACTACCACCGCTCTGCTTGTTCCAGCGCGAGACTTGCATTCTTGTATGCGTACAAGGGGTTTACGACACGAAGCGGAGCGGTTAGCGCCACGGGAGGAGGATTATAGTACCACTCCGCTTTTCCATTTCCCGAGGGACAGTTTGGCGTTCGGCACTCCTCATCGGCTGCCTGCCATTCGGGAGCGAAGCACGCCGGTGGCCGGTACTGCCGTCCGGAGAGGAACGACCGATTAAAGCATCTGGGCTGGAGATCGACAATCAGGGCGGGGAGTGTTTCGGAGCTCCATCAAGCCCTGTCGAAGGCCTAATATTTCGTTGCACCTGCTGTGACGGACCTTCGCGATGAGATATTTTCGCCTTCTCACGAAAAGCCTCTGCGTGGCCGTTAGACTGGGGGTAACTGGGGAAGTAAGGAATGATTAATGGCCCCATCTCTTCACGAAGGACGAAACGTCAAAGCTTGAAAATGCGGCCTCCGTCAGTCCGAGCCGAACTGGTACACCACATCCTTAAAGATTGCCACACAGCAGCTTCATTCGCGACGCGCCTCCCGACCAGATTCTGCAATGCACGGCACACCCAGACAAAGCGTCGGAGTAGATTAGGTTAATCCTTACCAGGTGGGTGAAGAGGTCTGCCGAGACTTCCTCAAAGGGCCGTGATGGAAGAGGATCCGAGAGTAGTGGCTCCTTCGGCTGTGACGGCCAGCACCTCCTGACAGCGCAAGCCCCTGACCGTGCTGGTGATGTCGCTGGTTAATGTCGGGCCACCACCACAGTTTGACGGGACCACGACGCTTCGTCGCCTCGAGTGCCTTATGGGAGTCATGTTAGTCGGGAAAAGGACATGGTTCAGAGCGAGGTATGGTGACCAGCCGCGAGCCCATTATAGCACCAGTCCATCCTCAGTGGACGGGTTTCGTCGCGGAGCTTCCAGTAATCTTGCAGGGCAGCCGGTAAATCTGGCACGGTTTGACTGGAAAACCTGAAGAGGACGTTCTTAATTAGAAGCTGGTATGTGTCCCCGTCCTCGCAGCTTTCGCGTATGTCAATAATGACTGGGTCTCTGCGTAAGGGTCAGATTTAGTCAGAAAATCTCACAGGCTCTGGCCATACACCCATGTTACGAACGTGGTGGGCGACCTGAGACTCTGCCTCCATATCAAGCGGGCGTTGGCACAGCAAAGGGGCGCGGGACAGTGCGTTGGGAGTGCGTGTCTCTTACCTTTTAGCCAGATGGTGGAAAAGACGTATGGTGCTATTTTCCTCCTTCAGCGTCTGGAATGCGAGGATTGTCTATTGCGGTCCAAGGTTGTGGTGGTCAAGGAGGGAAACGAGCGGCTGGGTCAACCACAATTCGAAAGGTGTAGATAGAAAGGCCAAGCAAAGTACATCCGGCACTTCTTCATAGCCCACACGACAGCAAGGCAATTCCAGTCCACCACAGCATACCTCAAGTCAGTATCGCTCAGGAACCGTGACCCACACTGCACTAACCTCAACTTTGGTACCGTGATGACGCTGGAGCAGGGGCGTAACCAAGTCCCTTGAGACGGGAGGGTCAGTTGCAGGACGGTAGGATAGCAGGGTCAAAGTGAGCCAGGAACTGGGGGTCGGACGAGAGGGCCTTTTTCACGCCTGAAAGGAGGAATGATGAGCTGGAGTTCCAAAACAAATCTTCCTGGGTGAGGAAAGCGCCCTGAGGTGTGTTCTGCTGCCTCGGCGAAACTCTGTGGAGAAATCACCTGTTGGTTGACACACAAAAGAAAGAGCGAAGGGTTGTTAGGTTGGTGGGAACTGGAAAATCTGCCACCGCTTTTGTTTTACCTGGGTCAGCACTAATAACACATGTCCTCTTAGATGCTGTACCACAGAAAATGGGCGGTTGGCGGATGCAAACATGAACTTTTTACGGGTGATGGTGATGCCGGTGAAGCACGGAAGCGTTCCAATATTCTGCCTACCCGGTCGAGGTGCTCCTAGTAAGTAGTGTCCCACACAAGCACATCGCGGACGACCTTTGTGCAGTTGTCAACACTTTCCAATGCGATGTCCACACGCCTGCCGAATCGTGACTGTAGAGCGACAACATCCCATCCGGTCTCCCCTTAGGAACTTTATACCGTCCCCAGGGTGTGATGCATGTGGTGAGAGGCTAAGACTCCCCTTTAAGGTTCCATTTGCCAATAACCCAACATAGCGTCTAAGGTGGAAAAATATTTGGAATGCCCTGGGTTACCTGCACATCGCCCGCGGAGCGGGGCGACGGGGATGGATGCGTCGGGCGGAAGCACCTGCGGTAAGCTTGGAAAGTAAAACGGGTGATTCGAACAACGCCAAGACTGCTTTGAGCGACAAACCATGGGATGACACCAATCAGAAGACTCAGCACCTTACCGGCTTTATGATGTCTTGCTTAACCATTAGTATCAGGCATGGCCTTCGTATCCGATTGCCAAAGCCAACGGAATAATGTTGGGCGTTTGTGACGAGCACAGGGCTGGGAAGTGAGGACGAAGGTGGATCATCAGGGAGGGCCCCACCCATGGGAGGCGAGCCTTGACACCGTTGTCAAAGTCTCCGGAATCCACCAGGGACGTCAGAGAACTCCTTCAGGAAGCTTTTGCATCCTTGTCTACCTGTCGTCCCTGTGCTGGAATGGAGCAGAGGTATCTGCATGGGGGGAGGAGGTCTCGTTAACAACGCCACCGCAGAAATCTGTTTAGATAATCTTCGGGATTATTGTGTAATTGCACGGAAAATTCATACCAGGAAAGAAAGAGCAATCATCGACACCCGAAAACACAACCGATGGTAGTATTAACAGTGGCTTCACGAGCGTTAAGTTGTGCGCCTTAAAACGAGCCAACGGGGCTCAGCGGCTTTGTTAGCGGGACCCAACACCTCAATCCTGGCAGGTTTGAGAGATCACTTTCATAGGCCGAGACAACGAAGCTGACCTTAAACCAATCACGTTTGCTCGGCACCTGTGGTCGAGGAGGTGAACTGCCATCTTACACTGGAAGGTATAGGGATTCTCTGAGCTGGCGGACCCCGATGAAAACCTTCGGCGCCCGATGTTTCGGTACGGTCGAGTCTGACGTCCCTGATCCGTAAACTAGGGCTTTTCGGGCACCATGAGGTTGGGAGCCCTACCTTCACTAGACGACTTTTGGTGGTGCCTTTTGGACACACCTGCGTAGGTGTCCTAGGATAACGCCAAAGCGTCACATCGCTACCCCATGAATTGCATATGCTTCTGGGTCACTTGCGGGTGAGGCTCACTCCCACCCTTCACACTTGGCTCCAACCTCATGGATGGCGGTGGCGAATGAAGATGCGCTTCTGGTATCGGTGTCCTCGTACTTACTGCTCTCCCAACAGTCCTGCGAGTGCTGGTGAGGTCGTTCTCCCGTGGTTAAAAAGCCAGACTCCTCGCCCGCGACACAGGACGCAAGGCCTCCCCGGGAGGAGGTTGGGGGAGGATCTTCGCAAGTAGCTTCCGTCGAAGGTTTGGTCAGTCACACCGGACGTGATGAGGTGTCCACACAATCATAGTCAAGGCAGCTGCTGCACAGCTCCGCGTCGTCAGCAATTCCTTGAGGAGATGACAAGAACTCGTCAAATGACTCCCTCCTGCTGCCGGGGGGCCGTTCCTCAAATTTCACACGCCGCAGGGCAACATTCAGCTGGCGCTGTTTAAAGTGTATAGTGAGTCGATCCAGAACCTCCTCCTTGGCAAGTGTCGTTGTCTCAGCAATGCCGAGGCGTGCGCCAAACGTGCCGCGCAATCTCAGGGGTGAGGCTAGACCCGGGAATTGTGACAGCTGGGCCGTACGGGCTGATCCCGAAGCTGCAACAGTTCACTCATAGTCCGCCCCTGCACTGCGCCACACTTGTATCCCCACGCAGGGAAACGTTGGGAGAAAGCTTGTGTGGTGGCCTGGGCTTGGGGGCGGCTAACGTGATGGACGCGGTGCGGGTTATCGGAGTCCCCACCTCAGCCACTCCGCCACTCGCCACCATCACCGGGTTGCCAACAACACGTGACAGAAGCTCCTGATCACACGGTGATCTTCGTGCATGTGCTTGCGGAATCTCCAACAACGAAGAAAGCTTTGTCCACAACCTGCGCCGTTAAACAACTCCGCTGGACGCTGGTCCTCGGGGCGCTCGGACTTGACTACTAGTCTACGGCATCTTGGCGTAAGGTACCAACTATACACTGCTCCTGTAGTCACTTGCGCCATGGTATAAGGGTTCACGAACACAGCACGTCGGTGCAAACTTACTTGTGTAATAAGAGTATTACACGTGCAAATTGAAGTGCAGTATACGAGTTGGTGGGTAGGTTAAGTGGGGCTGGCTTAGGTGTGACGGTCTGGGCAGGAACTCCCGTCGGTAAATGGCAGGCCCGCTGTCGACTCTGTGAGCCGTTGCCCACAGACTCTGAAGCCTCGGAGCAGTTGGCTGGAGCGCGTAACAAGCACCAACGCTCCTTACATCTCTCTCTCTCGTCTCTCTCTCTCTCTCTCTCTCTCTCTCTCTCTCTCTCTCTCCTCTCTCTCTCTTCTCTCTCTCTCGGGAAAAGGGAGAGGAAAAAAGATGGAGAGATGAGAGGGATGAGAGTGAGAACAAAAGAGAGAGAGAGAAGAGAGAGGGAGAGAGAGAAGACGGACGAGGAGGCGATGGAGAAGGGGAGAGAGGGACGGAGAAGAGAGAGAGACGAGAGAGAGAGAGGAGAGAGATGAGAGAGAGACGAGACGGCAGAGGAGAGAGAGATCATGAGTGAAAGAGATACTATGAGTGAGAAAGAGTATCCAAAAAAAAAATTCTCTCTCTATCTCTCTCTCTCTCTCTCTCTCTCTCTCTCTCACTCTCTCTCTCTCTCCTCTCTCTCTCTCTCTCCTCTCTGAGATATATATATTATCTATACTATATATATATATATATTATATATTATATATATATATAAAAGATATATATATAATATTATATATTCACATATATATATATATAATATATGTCTGAAATGCAAATTTGGGTTTTAAACCTGCGGTTGAAAAGGGAGATTAAAGGAGCGACACGAATTGGCGAGAGTGTGGAGGGACAGACGAGGGGGCCTTTGTATAGTGGTGCGGGCGGTCCTGCGGGGCGGGGAGAGAAGGAAGCCGTGGATGGGATTTGAGTGGTGGTGGAGCTGCGTTCGCTTCACGGGGTGAGTCTGGTGTGTGTGGTGAGCCGTCTGTGGTTGGTGAAGAGGTGTGTGTGGTGACGCCGTGTGTATAAGTGAGCCGGCCTGTGTGTGGTAAGAAGGTGTGTGTGGTGAGCCTGAGTGTGAAGGGTAAGCTGTGTGTGGTGGGTAGTGCCTGGCTGCCGGATGGGAGGCAGGGCGCTGCTGTGTATAGTGTGAGCGGCTGCCTCACGGGGGTACCGTGTGAAGGTAAGCCTCATGTGTTGGTGGGGTGTTGCCTGGCTGCTAGTGTTTAGCGTCCAGAGGCCGGTGGGGTGGTGTGTGTGGTTTTGCCTGGCTGCTAGTGTTAGTCAGGAGCAGTGTGGTGTGGTGGTGTGTTGCCTGGCGGCTAGTGTTAGCGTCCCAGAGCAGTGTGGTGTGGGTGGTGCGGGTGTTGCTATGGCTGCTAGTGTAGCGTCAGAGCGAGTGTGGTGTGTGTGGTGTGGTGTGGTGTTGCCTGGATGCTAGTGTTAGCGTCAGAGCAGTCGTGGTGTGGTGGGTCTGTTTGCCGGCTGATAGTGTTAGCGTCAGAGCCGTGTGGTGTGTTGGTCTGTTGCGGCTGCTAGTGTTAGCGTCAGAGCAGTTGGTGTGGTGTGGTGTGGGGCCTAGCTGCTAGGGGTAGCGTTCTCAGAGCAGTGTGGTGTGGTGGTGTGTTGCCTGGCCTGCTAGTATTAGCGTCAGACAGTGTGGTGTGGTGGTGTGTTGCCTGGCAGATTAGTATTAGCGTCAGGAGCAGTGGTGGTGTGGGGTGTGTGCCTGGCTGTAAGTATTAGCGTCAGAAGCAGTGTGGTGTCGGTGTGGTTGTGTGGTGCTGGATGCCTAGTATTAGCGTCAGAGCAGCGGTGTTTGTGGTGGTTTGGTGTGGTGGGGTTGTTGCCGGCTGCTAGTGTTAGCGCAGAGCACTGTGGTGTGGTGGTGTGTTGCCTGCTGTAGTGTTAGCGTCAGAGCAGTTTTGGATGTGGTGTGGTGGTGTGGTTGCCTGGCGCTAGGGTTAGCGTCAGAGACAGTGTCGGTGTGGTGGTGTGTGTTGCCTCGGCTCGCGAGTATAGCGTCAGAGCAGTGTGTGTGTGGTGTGTTGCCTGGGTGCTAGTGTTAGCGTAAGAGCAGTGTGGTTGTGTGTGGTGTTGCCTGGATGCTGATTGTAGCGCAAGAGCAGTGTGGTCCCTGTGGTTGTGGTGTTGCTATGGGTTAATAGATGTTAGCGTCAGAGCAGTGTGGTGTGGTGGTGGGGGTTGCCCTGGATGCTAGTTTTAGCGTCAGAGACAGTGTGGTGTGGTGGGGTCGTTGCATGGCTGCTAGGGTTAGCGTGTCAGAGCAGTGTGGTGTGGTGTGTGTTGCCGGCTGCTAGTGTTAGCGTCAGAGAGTGTGGGGTGAATGGGGTTTTTTGCATGGTGGCTGCTAGTGTTAGCGCGTCAGCAGCAGTGTTGTGCTGTGGTGTGTGGTTGGTGTGTGCCTGGTGCCTAGGTGGTTTAGCGTTCAGAGCAGTGTGGTTGTGGTGGTGTGGTGTTGCTGGCTGCTAGTGTTAGCGTCAGAGCAGTTTGGTTTGTGAGTGGGTGCGGTGGCGCCTGGCGGCTAGTATTAGCGTCAGAGCAGTGTGGTGTGGTTGTGTTTTTGTCGGTGTGGTTGTTGCTGGCTGTAGTGTTTAGCACGTCAGAGCAAGTTGAGTCCTGTTGGTTTGTAGTTGTGGTGTTGTGTGGTGTTAGACCTGGCTGCTAGGTTAGCGGTCCAGGAGCAGTGTTGGTGTTGGGTGGTATTTTATGTGAGTGTTGCCTGGCTGCTTAGTATTAGCGTCCAGAGCAGTGTGTTGGTGGTGTGTGGGTTGCATGGGCTGCTAGTGTTAGGTCAGAGCAGAGTGGGTTTGGTGTGGTGTTGCTGGTGCTAGTATTAGCGTCAGAGCAGTGTGGTGGGTGGATGTTGCCTGGCTGTAGTGTAACTCAGAGCAGTGTGGTCTGTGGTGTGGTGGCCTGGCTGCTAGGGGTAGCGTCAGAGTCAAGAAGCAGTGTTGGTGGGTGGGGGGTTGCCTGGCGCTAGTATTAGCGTCCGAGCCAGTGTGGTGTTGGTGTGGTGTGGGTTGCATGGGCTGCTAGTCTTAGCGTCAGAGCAGGTGGTGCTGTGGTGGTGTTGTGGTGTTGCCTGGCTGCTAGTGTTAGCGTCAGAGCAGTTGGTGTGGTGATGGTGTGCCTGGCGCTAGTGTTAGAGGTAGAGCAGTGTGGTGTGGTGTGGTGTTGCCTGTGCTAGTGTTAGCGTCAGAGCAGTGTGGAATGTTGGTTTGGTGTTGCCTGGTGCCTAGTGTTACGCGTCAGAGCAGTGTGGTGTGGTGTGGCTTGGTGTTGCCTGGCTGCTAGGGTTAGAGCGGCAGGCAGTCGTGGGTGGCTGGTGTGGTTGTGGACCTGGTACTAGTGTTAGCGTCAGGCATGGGTGTGTGGGTGTGTGTGTGTTTAATGGTGTGTGATAAGCATTGGGTCCCTTTGGCCTAATGTTCTAGTGTGGTGTAGTGGTGCAGGGGAGTGTGTAAGGGTGTTGTGTAAGCCAGCTATTTGGCCTAATGTGCAGTGGGTGTAGTGGGTGCAGGGATGTGTAGGGTGTTGTGTAAAGCCATTGGGTCTTTGGCATAAGTGCGTGTGGTGTAGTGGGTGCAGGGTGTATAATGGTGTGTGTAAGCCATTGCGGGTCTTTGGCCAATGTGCAGTGGGGTGTAGTAGGGGGAAGGAATGTGTAATGGGTTGGGTAAGCCATTAGGTCTTTGGCCTAATGTGCAGGCGTGTGTAGTAAAGTAAGCAAAAAGGAATTTGGTGTTTCCTCTGTGCCCTGGCGGAGTTGAGTAAAGGGTGGGGTTAACCGGGAGAGTGTGACGGGTGGGGGTTTGCTGGAGTGAGGCGCAGGAGAAGGCGAGCCCTGCCCGCTGGGGTTAGCGAGTGAGAGCGAGGGTAGCTATTCTGAATCCTCTTAAGGAAGATTCTTCCTCGATTACATATATTATATATAAAGTAGAAAAATTATGTTGGTATCTCTCTCTCTCTCTCTCTCTCTCTCTCTCCTCTCTCTCTCTCTCTCGCTCTCTCTCTCTCCTCTCTCTATCCTTCACGGAAGAGAGAGAGATGAGAGACGAGAGGAGAGAGACGAGAGATGAGGGAGAGAGAGAGGAGAGAGAGAGCGGGGGCCGGCGCGGCGATTATTAGTTAACGCTCAATTTATGCATGGTATACTGCATTTATCAGAAAAACTAAAATAAATCAATGGGAACGTAATCCAATTCTGCTTTCTATTGATATCTATATCATCTTGTAAGAGTTCACACAAAGTTTTATACATGAAGAGTTTAAGTGAATTTTAAGTTCTTCTTAAAGAGACCCTGCTAACAACAGCAGCAGCAAGTTAATGAGTTGTCACGCCTCAGTGAGTGTTGGTAGTGTGGTGACCATCACCACTTACTACCACCACCACCGTGGTGTGTGTGTCTTAGTGTGTGTGTGGGTGTGTGTGTAAACTTCTAGCAGTTAGAAAAAGCAGAGTTCAACCAATGTAGTATTTTGACAATACAGGTATATCGATGGACTAGGGTATGGGTTCAGTTCAGTTTTGTAACCAGAACTTTATTCGGATTTTTGTTACGTTCCAATGGGACTCGAAGTATTTAGTCAAGTCAGCATTTGCATCAATCCAAGAAAAGATCAAAAAACTTCAGACTCAGTTAATGCCTCTTGTGTGATGGGGACTTGAACAGCAATTGGGTACCCACTTTCGAGACTTCCCTAGCTGAGGTTACCAAAAACAGTGCCCTTTTCATACCCAACTATTCCGGCCCCCTTGAAAAAAGTAAATGTAACGCTTATTTTAAGTTTCAATCTGTGGGGAATTAATTGTTATACTTAATAACCTTGGGGTAGAGGAAAACATTTTCCATGACAAGACCTTCGTAAGGGGAAAGGATGGGTACTAAATTTAGACACCTGTGTTGTGACCCCAAAGATGATTAATAACATAAGAATTTTTTGTGTTATAAAGAAGACTTTTTACCCAGTGATCCCCCCTTTTCCCATGACAATAGTTTACCGGGTGGGATATGAAGCGTTTGGGCGCCGGGTTTCCAGCTGGGGGGATCATGCAGGGGTTTTTGGGCGGGAAAACAAAACGAGCCAATGCGAGAAAAAAAAATCGAGGAGCAAGTGTATGGAGGTATTTTGAGAAGGAACGAAATAGAGTTACCCAAAAAAAAATATGATTTTGATAGTAATGTAACCAGGTGCCCATGTTTTGTTGATTGTGTGAAAAATGCAAGGTGCCACAATAGCCCACTCATGAAAAAAAGTACCGCCCAATCGGGATAGATGGGAGAGGCTGTTAATGATAAAGATGACCGGGACTATGGAAAGCGAATTAGGGAAAATTTAAAAAGAAAATAATGAAGTGAACAAAAAAGCCCTCTCTCTGATCATGAATTTAAAAACTTTTTTCGAAAGCTCATCAAATTCCCCCCCCCATTTTGCAATTAGATAATGTGAAAGCCAATTTTTTATTCCTGGCTAGATGAGCCCATAACGGTAAAACGGGGGTTCACGAGCGAAGGATATGAACCCGAAAAAGGCGTGGGGGGCTGGACGGCCCACCCCCGGGGGTGTTCGAGTTTTTCCCTGGGGCCTGGTTTTTGCTGCTCCCCACTATCTACAACACGGGTATTAGTTCAGCTCATTGCCAGATCATGGTCCGGCCAAAATGTTTATGTTTTTAAGAAAGGAAATAAGTACTAGCAAAAAATTATAGGGAAAAATTTTTTGAATAGTATTGCAAAGCTATAGGATAAAGTTTTGGTACCAGAAAAAACCTGGTTTCAGCCATCAGGGAAAAAGCTGGGCCCCAAGAAAATCGGGGGTATTGAACACTTTGTATTTTTACGTTTTTTATGTGTTGGCAAAAAGGAAAAAGCAAAAATTATCTGTAACATTTATCGATTTCACGGTTACGACATTTTCCCAGAGATGTATTATTAAAGGTTTTGCAAAGTTAGGGGTGGGGGGGTGTTATGTTGGCACCCCTGTTGCCATGATCACTGACTCAGAGTGTTTTGGAACGGCGCTTGTCACCGTAAAAAATTGGGTGCGTCAAAGGGTTTACCAACGTCGGCTTGTTATTTTTAAAATTTATCAACGTCTTATCAGATGGAAGGAATGGAGTAGATCCCGATGGATTTTATATGGTTACATATACTCGTACTTATGAAGTACAGTGCCGTGGGGACTACCAAAAAAAACATATTAAAAAACTTCAAACCTCGTGGGCTACTGTAAGAGTACGGGAGAAGGTTAACAAGCTTAGAACTAATTTTTTGTGATAAACGGCGATGAAGATGATAGAGGTCCTTTGTGGTGGAGGATTTTTAGTAGAAAACGTTTCGACAAGTATGTGTATTTTTAGGTTCCCCCTTTCATGTGATGGGTCCACCCCATCCCACTGCAAAGGCTCATGAAACCAAGAGCCCATGTCTTGAAATTTTTATCATCGTTGAAAAAAAAACGATATACCATTTATTTTAAAGTCAGGTTTTTAATGCTGCAATGAGTCATCAGTTATATATGGTTGTGAATCCTGGGTAAAAGCAGACCTCAAACTTTGTAAAGTTAATAATGGTGTGTCAAAGGGCCCTTAGGGTTAGAAAAACAAATCAACAAAAGTAGCTATGTTGAGGGGGGCTTTTCTACTCTGAAGAGATTTAAATTTAGAATAGACAGCACAATTTTTTCCCCTAGAATGTGGCAGGAAAGGTTTTTGAGTGATGATCCACCGTTTACCAAAAATAAAGTTGGGGGAAACCGCAGTAATACGACAACTGCTCGACTGTAGAGGGCTACCTATCGAGGAAGTTTTCCCTTAGAGAAGACAACAAGACTTATTATAATAATATAAGCGAAAGTGTGTCTGTCTGTGTGTGTGTGGTGTGGTATAGGTTCCGCCCCCCCCCTGGCCCAATCCCTCATAGGGGAATTTTTTTAAAAAGGTCGACCAGGGGAAGGTTTTAAGCTCATTTCGAGGTGTTCCGATCACTTTTTTTTTCTTCTTTTTTTAGCAGCCTATTTGCGAGAATTTGAAAAAAAAAAAAGGGGTTCGAAATTGAGGAAACTTGATGTAGGGTGATGGGTAATGGGTGAGGGGGGAAAGGGTGGGGGGGGATGGGAAGGGTGTGGGGGGATGGGGATGAAAGGGTGGGGGGTGGGTGGGGGGGGGGTGATGGGGGTGTGGGTGAGGGAATAGGTGGGGGGGGTTTTGGGGAAAGGGGGGATGAAGGGGTTTTGGTGAGGGGGAATGGGTGAGTGAATGGGTGGGGGGTGATGGGTAATGGGTGAGTGAATGGGTGGGGGGTGATGGGTAATGGGTGAGTGAATGGGTGGGGGGAATACATACATTTCTACATCCATGATTTCAGGAAAGTTAGAAGGGGCTATCTGGAGAGTCCGTGTTTGGTGGGCCGAAGGCCCACCAAACACAGGTGGTGGGCCAATAGCCCTCCGCAGGAGCTAGCCAAAAAGTCCGCCCGGAGGGCGGCTTTGCGGCTAGTATCAGATATAATGCACAGTGAGTCATCAAGACGGGTAACTTACAGACACATAAACACAGATTTTTCAATACATCCAATATATAATACCAGACAATCAGTAAATGAAAGACATAGAATATCTTTTACACGATTTCGTGTAAGTAGTCACACTCTGGCTTGTGAGACAAGACTTGTGTGTGTGTGTGGTGGAACCGAC
>JACEEZ010019893.1:0-40000 GCA_016584305.1 Chionoecetes opilio | reverse complement strand
GCGAGCAGTATCACCACCTCCGCCGCGCACACCACAAACACCAATCAAGCAACACCGCCCAAGCAACACCAATCAAGCAACACCGCCAAGCAACACCAATCAAGCAACCACGCCCAAGGCAACACCACCATCAAGACAAACACACACGACTCAAGGCTAACAACACCAAATCAAGCAAACACTGCCACAAGGCAGCAACATCCACATCAAGCAAACACCCCCCGCCCAAGGCAACACCAAAATGAGCTCACACACCAACACTATAATTCATCTCTGAACTCTTCCTTGTCTTCCATTTGCCATCGATCATATCACACAGGTCATCGCCTTGCCGGGACGTCCCACGAAATACCTTACACAAAAAATCAAAAGCTCACTCACTTTCCACAACACAAAAAATCTAAAGCTCACTCACTTTCCACAACACAAAAAATCAAAAGCTCACTCACTTTCCACAACACAAAAAATCTAAAGCTCACTCACTTTCCACAACACAAAAATTCAAAAGCTCACTCACGTTCCACAACACAAAAAAAATAAAGCTCACTCACGTTCCACAACACAAAAAATCAAAAGCTCACTCACGTTCCACAACACAAAAAATCAAAAGCTCACTCACTTTCCACAACACAAAAAATCAGAAGCTCACTCACTTTCCACAACACAAAAAATCTAAAGCTCACACAATTTCCACAACACAAAAAATCAAAAGCTCACTCACTTTCCACAACACAAAAAATCTAAAGCTCACTCAATTTCCACAACACAAAATATCAAAAGCTCACTCACGTTCCACAACACACAAAAATAAAGCTCACTCACGTTCTACAACACAAAAAATCAAAAGCTCACTCACTTTCCACAACACAAAAAATCAAAAGCTCACTCACGTTCCACAACACAAAAAAATAAAGCTCACTCAGGTTCCACAACATAAAAAATCAAAAGCTCACTCACTTTCCACAACACAAAAAATCAAAAGCTCACTCACGTTCCACAACACAAAAAATCAAAAGCTCACTCACGTTCCACAGCATAAAAAATCAAAAGCTCACTCACTTTCCACAACATAGAAAATTAAAAGCTCACTCACTTTCCACAACACAAAAAATCAAAAGCTCACTCACTTGCCACAACACAAAAAATCAAAAGCTCACTCACTTGCCACAACACAAAAAATCAAAAGCTCACTCACTTGCCACAACACAAAAAATCAAAAGCTCACTCACTTTCCACAACACAAAAAATCAAAAGCTCACTCACTTTCCACAACACAAAAAATCAAAAGCTCACTCACTTTCCACAACACAAAAAATCAAAAGCTCACTCAATTTCCACAACACAAAAAATCAAAAGCTCACTCACGTTCCACAACACAAAAAAAATAAAGCTCACTCACGTTCCACAACACAAAAAATAAAAAGCTCACTCACATTCCACAACACAAAAAATCAAAAGCTCACTCACTTGCCACAACACAAAAAATCAAAAGCTCACTCACTTTCCACAACACAAAAAATCAAAAGCTCACTCACTTTCCACAACACAAAAAATCAAAAGCTCATTCACTTGCCACAACACAAAAAATAGAAAGCTCACTCACGTTCCACAACACAAAAAATCAAAAGCTCACTCACTTTCCACAACACAAAAAATCAAAAGCTCATTCACTTGCCACAACACAAAAAATAGAAAGCTCACTCACGTTCCACAACACAAAAAATCAAAAGCTCACTCACTTTTCACAACACAAAAAATCTAAAGCTCACTCACTTTCCACAACACAAAAAATCAAAAGCTCACACGTTCCACAACATTAAAAGTCAAAAGCTCACTCACGTTCCACAACATTAAAAGTCAAAAGCTCACTCACTTTCCACAACACAAAAAATCAAAAGCTCACTCAATTTCCACATAGTAACAAGAGCTGGTTCTGTTTTCGATATATTTTTCCCGCTGTAGTCACCGGGGCGCACCTAACTAAACTTATCATGTCAATTTTTCTCTATATTTACAACATAACATAAGAACATAAGAAAATAAGGAAGCTACAAGAGGCCGCGAGACCTACACGTGGTAGTTTCTTCATATATATGGTTACCTATTATGGTTATTTCTGCTGCAGATTTGTCACGAAACTGGACGAAGATAAGATAAAACATTCTCAAATACACATGATATATGCAGCCTTGCGTGTTCGGGTACTGTATGTTGGGAGAATTTATATCATGCGTGTGCGGTTAGTATGAAGTTGGACGTGTACGGTACGTGATGTGTAGTGAGCTTTTGATTTTTTGTGTTGTGGAAAGGGAGTGAGCTTTTGATTTTTTGTGTTGTGGCAAGTGAGTGAGCTTTTGATTTTTTGTGTTGTGGCAAGTGAGTGAGCTTTAGATTTTTTGTGTTGTGGCAAGTGAGTGAGCTTTTGATTTTTTGTGTTGTGGCAAGTGAGTGAGCTTTTGATATTTTATGTTGTGGAAAGTGAGTGAGTTATACGATTGTGTTTGTGAAGGTGGGGGTATTAATGAAGGGAACAGTCTCTTTACTTGCCCTACTTTACATAACTTATTAGCTATAATTTTCATATGTCCTATACACTCTTCTACCTATTACAAACATTTTATATCTCCGAAAGTAGTGATTTGCGATGAAAACTCAAGAGAAAGTTTCTTAGAATCCATTAATTAAGCTAGGTAAACAGAAACTATACTCCCAACTGTGTAGAGAATTCTGGCCCTAGTGTAAAAATGTACCTTTTCACTGCCCACATATCGGAGCCTATCTTATAGAGTTTAGACAACCTTGTAGGGTTCCCTCCTAGAAAAGACTCACGGCACTTTTAGGCTGAATGGTAATTTTCATCTTGATATGCATGTTTTTCCTTCATTACTACACTAAATATTATCTAACACTATTTTGTCTTTCCTTACTGCGCAAAACCTGTCCCTTTATCACACATCATGTCCTCTTCACATGCACTGTAGTTCGGAAGTTAATCCCAGAACGGTACATAGTAATAATATGAACAAGTCTTAAGGTTTTACTTATGACTCCAAAAGATCCCTCAGCAACACTACATAAGCACAGCCCCAAGCTTATCTGAATGTCATTACAGCAGCATATAGTACACTTACTGTACGTCATATCTGCAAAGGTTCCAATATGCGGTCAGGCCTGTTTAAACCACACTGCCTCTACAAAGTCTGAGGTGCCTGACAAATTCTATGTCCAAAGGCAAGTGGTCATAGAGAGGATAGCTAACGAGAGGGAAGGGCGCTCAGGAGGCTAGGAGGTTAATACGCCCAGGTTAGGTTAGGATTAGTTTATATTTCTTCCTAGAATAGGCCACTTTTTTTGGAGGCGAACATAAATTACTTGCATTTTGTCTCCGCCCCCTAACGCCCCGGTTCCCGACCAGGGCCCCACCTTTGTTGGGTAGAGGGGAAGATTTGAAGTAAAAAGAGGCTTTCTGGCAAAATGGTGCCGTAAAAACACTTCTCCTGCTTACCGTCAATAACACTATAGTCGCCACTGCACTAATATCGCCAGGCGCCATACATTACGAATTTTAGTATCACTACAGACTTGTATGTGCCACTAAAGACACTACATGATAATATACTACTGTGCATGCCTCTTTAATGGCACATACAAGACTGTAGTGATGCTAAAATTCGTAATATTTGCACCTGGTGACATTAGTGGAGTGGCGACTATAGTGTAATTGACGGTAGCCCAACACACTCTGACTCAGGTAATCATAGTTTCTTGTAACAATACCTCCGGTCCCTCCATCGTGACTGGGCTTCGTTATATGCACTAAACATTGTATAGACGCCACAGTCTGCCGAGAGACATTACATTGGAAACAACAACAGGGGAGACAGCCGAAATCTAGTCCACGATTTTTTTTTCCAGATGTCTAGAAAATTAACGATAAACTTTTTTTCTTTTCTTTTTCCATTTGCGGCAAAGTAGCTCTTCACCTTCCCATCCCGGGCAAATGTTGTCACCTATAGTCTAAATATCCCAAGATTCGTGTTTGGAAGTCATCGTGAAAGTCGCACACTGTTAATGAACACTCTTCGCCGCACAGAACACACGCACACTAAGGTCACTTCCAGGTGTACTCACTGCACCAAAAGAGATAAAAAGTCTAAAAAGTGTATTTTTAGAAAATTTTCATCAGTTTTTTCTAATTACAAAAAAAACACCTTTTTTGAGGAAAACACAGGAAATCTCCATTAGGAAAAGCATCACATATTAAGCGAACAAAAATCGAACATGTCTGAAAATCTTGCAACAGTCATGAACTAATTTTTGACCAGCACTGCACTGCAAGAATACAAACATAATAAATGCTAATAAACTCCAAACAAACGAAATTGATCAACAATTTACAGGATGAAAACTACATGAAGGTAACTATGAGACGACGTAACTATGATGATGACGTAACTAAGATAATGACGTAACTATGAGGACGACGTAACTATGATGACGTAACTATGATGATGACGTAACTATGATGATGACGTAACTATGATAATGACGTAACTATGATGATGACGTATCTATGATAATGACGTAACTATGAGGACGACGTAACTATGATGATGACGTAACTATGATAATGACGTAACTATGAGGACGACGTAGCTATGATGATTGACCCGAACTTATGAGGACACGAAACTATGATGATGACGTAACTATGAGGACGCTTTAACTATGATGATGAATTAACTATGGTAATGCGTAACTATGATGACGTAACTTGATGATGACTACACTATGACGATGACGTACTATGATGACGGACGTAACTATGATAATGACGTAACTATGATGATGACATACTATGATAATGACAACTAATGATGAAGCAGGTAACTATGATGCTGACGAACTATGATGATGAATAACATGATAATGACGTAACTATGATGATATACGAACTATGATGAACATAACTATGATGTTGACGTAACTTTTAAATGAGACGTAACTATGTTTGACGTAACTAGGGATGAGGGTAACTATGATGATGACGGAACTATGATGATGACGGAACTAGGATGACGTAACTATAATGATGACGTAACTACGATAATGACGGAACTATGATGATGACGTAACTATGATGACGGAACTAGGATGACGTAACTATAATGATGACGTAACTACGATAATGACGGAACTATGATGATGACGTAACTATGATGATGACGTAACTATGATGATGACGGAACTAGGATGACTTAACTATGATGATGCAGGTAACTATGATGACGTAACTATGATGATGAAGGTAACTATGATGACGTAACTATAATGACGTAACTGATGACGTAACTATAATGATGACGTAACTATGATGACGTAGCTATGATGACGTAACTATGATGACGTAACTATAATGATGAAGGTAACTATGATGACGTAGCTATGATGATGAAGGTAACTATGATGACGGGCATTATCCATCGCAAGGCCTCGAAGCCCCGAACCCCCGAGCCTGGCTGACAGACAGGTCGCCGCGCCACAGGCAGGAGGCGACCCTGTCCTGCCCTCAGACTGACCTGACTGCTTGGCGGCCGTGAGGATGGCGTGAGTGAGGAGGAGGAAGAGATGCACAGCGGACGCCATCTCTACACTCTATCCCTGTGTTAGAAGCGAGCACTACGCGATCACAGAACACGCACAGGTGGTCGTCGCAAAATGATGATTACAAAACTCACATTCATGTATTATTTCTGTACAACATTTCGCTCAACACACACTCCCGTGAAAACATTTGAGTTCTCACCACCACCAGCACGGCATTTTTCTTACAACACAATTACAAGGAGTCTACATAGTTACAAGTATCCACGTATGTCCACTGAACTTCTACAGGCCGGGGCAGCGCGGGACCACGTACTCACCGCTCCGTCACTCGGTCAGCGCCACTGACCGCCGGGCACTGCTTACCCGCCGCCTGTTGGTGCCGCGCTGCTAACCAACGTATCGAACAGGATCTAAACCATAAGAAGAATAGCAGGAGAACGAAGCATCATAAATATATTGTTACATAGAAAGGGAAAAGCTATTTGAACATTGCATAACATAGAAAACTAAGGCAAGGATATAACAGAAGTCACCACGACGATTACCAATAGGGTGGTAAATGATTGACATGGACTAAGTCTCAGTAGACAGGTAGTTAGTGCGGAGTCATTAGGGAGCTTTAAAAGGAGGCTAAATCATTTCATGGATGGGGATGAAAGGTTTGAAAAAAGGATGAAAGGTAGGTAGTGTTTAGTATCAGGAACTACCTCGTGTAGGTCTCACAGCCTTTCGTAGCTTCCTTACAGTGGCGTACCGAGGGGGGGAAGGCCATGGGGCTATGTCCCCTCCCCCCTTTGGCAAAGAATAAATTATAATAAATTATATATTTATTATACATATATATTACATATACATATATAATTATACATATACATATACATATATATTACATATACATATATATATATATATATATAATTGCTGCTTGACTTTGCAGAGGAGAATGAATTATAAATTTTGAATGTGACCCTGGTTGAAGGAAGAGTGACCTGGAGTGGAAGGGAGAATGAATCTGCCATTGACTTTATGTTAGTGAACCGGAAGGCTAGAGAACGGGTGAGAAGTATGTGGGTGGATGAGGAGAGGACAATCGACGTAGCGAGTGACCATAACGTCATGGTAATGGAGTATGAATGTTTGGAGGAAAAAAGAGGGAACGCGAAAGAGGAGAGGAATGGACGTTGGAAGCTTAGAGATGCAGACTGGGATTATTTCAGAGAAGTGGTGAGTAATGAGGACTGGAAGCTGGGAGAGAATGGTTTGAGGGCTGAGAGAGGTGTGGATGAGATGAATGAGAGATTGTTAAGGAAGCTTAACAAAGTGGCAGAAGAGAGCATAGGCAGAACAAGAAAGAGAGCAAATGGCAGGACAAGAAAGAGTTGGTGGAACAATGAGATCGACAAGGCCAGGAAAGAAAGGAAACAGTCAAATAGGAAGTGTAGGAGTCTGAGAAAGAATAGGTCAAACAGTGAAGCTGAAAGAATAGAGTATGAAAGGGCATGGGAAGAGTATAAGAGTACAAAAGGAGGTGAAATGCTTGGTGAGGAAGGCAAGAGTGAATGATGAGAGAAAAGTGATCAGAGAACTTAGGAAAGGGTGAGGAAGGAGGTAGGGAATGGTATAAGTTCTGAGAGGAGAAGAGAGTAAGCATACAGGAAATGTAGAAGAACTATGTGAATGGCAGTCACTAAGAGAGAAAAGTGGTGAAGGGGACGTAGAAGATAGNTGCAGGAAGTCATATAGGAACACCATCAATGTGGCAATTTCGTCGAACAATAAGGAAAGATGTTCAAGTACGTGTTAAGGTGTAAGGAAGCAAAGGATTGAAATTTGGTACAGAAATAAAGGAAAAAAGTGAATGAATTGAAGAAGAAGATGCAAGTAAAAGAGAAGAGAAGGAATTTATGGAAATGTAATGAGTACCGTTGGTGGAAGAGTGAGTGGATGAGGAAAGGACAATTGACGTAGCGAGTGACCATAACGTATGTAATGGACGTAGAGTGTTGAGGAAAAAAGGTGAGCGTGAAAGGAGAGGATATGGACGTTGGAAGCTTAGGAGATGAGACTGGATATTCAGAGAAGTGGTGAGTAAATTAGGACTGAATAGGGGGAAAGGACATGGTTGAGGGTGAGAGAGGTGTGGATAGAGATGAGAGGATTATTAGAAGCTAACAAAGTGCAGAAGAGAGATAGGCTAGAACAGAAGAGAGCAAAGCAGGAAAGAAAGAGTGTGAACAATGAGATCGACAAGCAGGAAGAAAGGAAAAGTCAAATAGGAAGTGTAGGAGTCTGAGAAAGAATAGGTCAAACAGTGAAGCTGAAAGAATAGAGTATGAAAGGGCATGGGAAGAGTATAAGAGTAAGCAAAAGGAGGTGAAATGCTTGGTGAGGAAGGCAAGAGTGAATGAAGAGAGAAAAGTGATCAAAGAACTTAGGGAAAAGGTGAGAAGGAGGTAGGAATGGTATAAGTTCTTGAGAGGAGAAGAGAGTAAGCATCAGAAATGTAGAAGAACTAGTGGTGAATGGCAGTCACTAAGGAGAAAAAGGAAATGGTCAGAGCTGTAGAAGACTTCTGGAAAGATTTGGAGGTGTGAATGAGCCTATAGTGACTTAGGGAACGTCACCTTAGGGAGGAAAATAGAGGAAATGATGGATGAAGAAAATTAGAATGGATGAGATGAAGGGTATGTAAGAAAACTGAGAAATGGAAAGGCCCCTGGAAAGGACGGTATCCCGAATGAATTCTATAGAGAGGGTGGTGAGGGAGTAATTGAGGGAATGCATGAGTTGTTTGGACATATATGGAGAGAAGAAAGGGTGCCTGGTGCCTGGAATGACAGTAGAGTGACCCTCATACATAAGGGAGGACACAAGAGTAGGAAGGAGATTAAGAATTACAGGCCAATAGCGGTGTGTGACACGGTATGTAAGATTTTCTGTGGTGTACTGAATGAAAGACTAGGTGAAGTTGTGGAAAGAAATAAAGTGATGGGTGAAGAGCAGAATGGATTCAGAAAAGACAGGAGAGGTGAGGACAATATGTATGTAGTGAATGAAGTGATTGAGAAAGCAAGGAAGGATGGAAGAAAGAAATATCTAGCCTTTCTAGATATTGAGAAAGCGTACGACAGAGTGGATAGGAGAATGCTATGTAAGGTATTGGAGACGATTGGCATGAGTGAGAAGGTTGTTAAAATAATAAGCAGTAGGTATGAGAACACACAGGCCAAGTTCAGTATGGGTGACCTCGAGACTGGATGGGTGAATAGTAAGAGAAGAGTAAGACAGGGCTGTGTCCTTTCTCCTCTACTTTTTGGGTTATATGTTGAGGAAATGGCAGTGAGAGTGAAGCGTACAGGTTTGGGTGTGAAAATTGGAGATGAAGTGTTGAGTGTACTGATGTATGCAGATGATGTGGTGATCCTTAGTGAAAACCACAATGAGCTATAAGAGATGCTGAATGCTGTGACTGAGTATGGAAGGGACTTCAACGTTAGGCTCAGTAAGGAGAAGAGTCAAATGTTGGTGGTGAATGGGGATGACTCTGATGATGACAGGATTCGGATGGTGGGTGGGAATGAAATAAAGAGAACGAAAGAGTACAAGTATCTGGGTATTTGGTTGGATGATAAAGGATGTGAGAAAACTAAACATGAGAGGATAGTTAGAGCCAACCAGTGGGTTGGAAGGCTAGGCAGTGTGGCAAGATGTCGGGCCAACAAGTATGAAGTGGTGAGAGGACTATGGAAGGGTGTGGCGGTCCCTAGCATTATGTATGGCCTGGAAACAAAGGTGTGGTTTAGGAAGGAGTTGGACAGGTTGGAAGTAACACAGAACAAAGCAGGCAGAATAGCATTAGGTGCCAATAGGTATGTGGCAGTGGTAGCGATTAGAGGAGACGTGGGATGGAGCACGTTCAGAGAGAGGATAGCAAAGGCAGGACTGAGGTACAGAGCTAGACTGCAACGAATGGATGACGGCAAGTAAGGTTTGGGACTGGAATATGTATGGGAAGTGGATGAAAGACTCAGTAAAAGTGGAAGATGGACAGGTGAACTGGGAATGTTTGTGACAGGAGTGATGAGACATGGGAGTATGGCTGTGTGCAAAAGGGAAATAAATAGGAGAGTGGAAGAGAAAGGGAAAGAAGAATGGCTGAGGGAATGAGGTGAGAAATCAACACTGGAATTTGGTACAGGAGAAAGGCCCAGCCACGGAATGAAAGGTTCTATGATGGTGGCTATGGAGGGGATTTACTCTTCAAAAGCCAGGACAAAGTCGCTGGAGGTAAATAGTCGTATGTACAGATGGAAGAATGGTGGCAGCAAGGTGTGTGTGATGTGTGTGACAGGGTGGATGAAACCGTGGAGCACTTGATGCTGGAAATGTGAACGGTATGAGTATGTAGAACAAAAAATGTTGGGTAGTGGTAGGAGAGGTCGGAGTGGAAGAATGGAGAGAATGAGAGACAGGGGGGGGTGGAGAAAGGGAGACCTGCTGGGGTTGTGTGCTGAGGGGAGGAGTGACAGGGCGTGTGATTTAGAGTGTAAAAGAATTCTTGGAAAAAATTTTTGGGAGCACGCATGAGAGAAAATGAGAAGAGGGGGCCCTCAGTGATGGGGACCCGCATGCAGGGGATGCAAGAGAGAGGAAGGAGGGGGGAAAAAGAAACCCCTAGCTGTGCTTCCCCCTTTTGCTTTCTCCCAACAGATTACGTGAGTGGGAGAAAAGCCCCGGGGTCGGCTAAAATGTCACACCTCAAAATGGGGTCGGTACCTTATTCACCCTTCCTTTTTGCTTTTCATAGCATAACTGGAGTTCGACATGGGTTTAAACAGGAAAAACTAGTCTCTCATGTTGATATTTCAGTGAGTGAACAGTAGTTATCTGAGCAAATAACGTGGAATGATGAGTGAGATGAGATATATCAACATGAGAGACTAGTACGTGTTCTTGTTTTGACTCGTGTTTCTTGTTATAGCACTCTTCAAACAGCATTTATGCTATGAGAAAGAGAGAGTCAAAACAAGAAAACACTATCCTAAAATTGTTTGGGAAAAGTGCTATAACAGGAAACATGGGTCAAAAACAGGAAAATAGTCTCTCATGTTGATATGTCTCTTCTACTCATATTCCACGTTATTTGCTCAGATAAATACTGTTCACTTTCCAAATGAAATATCAACATGAGAGACTAGTGTTTTCCCGTTTTGACCATGTCGAACTCCAGTTACGCTATGGGGGGAAAGCGAAAAGGAAGGGGGAATAAGGTGCCTACCGACCCTTATTTTGAGGTGTGGGCAAACTTAGCCCGAACACGGACCCAAAGCTTCACGAGGTGACTGCCAACTCTAGATCAAGATGAAGGCACACAAAGTTTTCCTGGAATACAGCTTGATGAGAGAAACATCTCATCAAGAAAAACTTGATGAGAAGTTGAGTAGAGAAACTGAGAAGGGTAATAGAACTATGGAAGCGTGGGAGCAGGACGTTAAAACGGTAATGATGCAGGAGGTAAAAAATACTATAGGAATGAAGAAATACAAGACAGGAGGAACAACTAGACTAAAAGGATGGTGGGATAAAGAGGTAGAACAAGCATTAATTAAAAAACAGGAAAAATGAAAATAGAAGACAGAGAAAATTAAGGAAATTGATAGAAAAAGGAGACCAATATAGACAAGAATGGGAGAGAGCATGGGCTCAATATAAAAATGCGAAAAAAGTAGCACAGATATTAATTAGTAAAAAGATAGGGAGGAACATGGGAGGAACAGCAGGCAAAGAAACTAAACAGTTTACCCCGAGGAGAGAGGGAAAAGGAAGGATGGAAAAGATTAAAGAGAAACCTCGGTGGACGAGAGACGAACCAGAAAGTTAAACTGAAAATAGAGGGAAGAGATACGGAGAAGGAGGATGAAATAAAATCAGTAATAGAAGGGTACTGGAGTAAAGTAATTAGAAAGAACATAGTAGTAGAGGGAATGGAAAACATTAGAACATAAGAAAATAAGGAAGCTACAAGAGGCCGCGAGGCCTCCACGTGGTAGTTCCTGAAGGCACACTATGTCATGAACATACTAGCCAAGGTTTTTGGGATGATTATAAATGAGAAATTGAAATTGTGGATAGAGGAAAACAAGATGTTAGGAGAGGAGCAAAGTGGGTTCAGGAAAGGCAGAGGTGGAATGGAAAATATATTTACACCAAAATAAATTATTGAAAGAAATAAAGCACCAGAAGAAAGAGCTTTACTTAGTATTTATAGATATCGAAAAGGCGTACGACACAGTAAATAGAGGAAAGCTAATAAGATTACTGAGACACATTGGAGTAGATACAAAGGTGGTGGACGTAATAAACAGCATGTATGAAGGGAACCAAGTGAAATTTACCCTAGGTGACATTACAACTGGCTGGATGGAAAATAATATAGGAGTTAGACAAGGATGTGTCATGTCCCCAACATTATTTAACCTGTATTTAGAGGAACTGATCGTGAGAATCAGGAAGTCCAGTCAAGGAGTAACAATTGGAGGAGAAAAGTTAGGATGTTTAGCCTATGCTGATGATGTAGTATTGATGGCAGAAAGTAAGGATGAAATGTAGGAAATTTTACACATAACAAACACATACGGAATGGAGTGGGACCTGAAGTTTAGTGAAAGGAAATGTAAAGTCATGGAGTTTAACAGTGAAGGTAGGAGTCAGTGGGTGCTTCAGAATAGTGTCCTAGAAGTAGTAGAAAAGTATGTATACCTAGGAATGGAGGTAAACAAGGAAGGGATAGGCGGTGACAAGCAGAGGAAACTTAATGAAGGCAAGGCAAGGAGGATGACAGGCATGATTATAAATGGTGGTAACAGTCATTAATACATATGAGGTAGGCAGGAGTTTATGGAAGGGGGTGGCTGTACCCCATTGTCTGTAATGGTCAGAAGTGACTCAGTACAGGGAAGGAGACATCATGCACTTGGAAAAGACTCAGAACATAGTAGGCAGATGGGGACTAGGAGCTTGTAGGAGCACTGCCATAGAGGCCATAAGGGGAGACATGGGATGGAGCACCTTCAGGGAAAGGATAATTAAAGGAAAACTGGTGTTCCACAAGAACATTGAAAGACTTAGTGATGATAGATGGGCAAAGAAAATATCCCAGGAAAATAGATCAAGTTCCACCTGGAAGAAGGAACTAGAGAGATGGAAAAGGAGAGAAACTGTGGGAGAGGAATGGAACAGGATGGAGATAAGAGTATAAAAAGAAATTGAAAAATGGGCTAGTTAAAGGCAGGGAAGGAATGGCCAGAAATCAACGTTGCCAGTGGTAAGGGGAAACAGAAACCAGAGGGGGGGACCTGGCATGTAGGAGACTGGGGGAGAAGTATTATAAAGCAAGAAACAGGCACCTGGAAGTCAACGGAAGGAACAGGAACTGGAGAACCAATTGTAGCTGGGTAGGGAGAAAGAAACCTGGAACATGTCATGGGAATGCAACAAGTATAGGGCAGGGAGGTTAGCAAAGCATATAGGGNATGAGGGAAAAGACAAAATGTGGAGATGGGATGGGAGCTTGTAGGACACTGCCGTAAGCCATAAGGGAGACATGGGAGGAGACCTTCAGGGAAAGGATAATTAAAGGAAAACTGGTGTTCCACAAGAACATTGAAAGACTTAGTGATGATAGATGGGCAAAGAAAATATCCCAGGAAAATAGATCAAGTTCCACCTGGAAGAAGGAACTAGAGAGATGGAAAAGGAGAGAAACTGTGGGAGAGGAATGGAACAGGATGGAGATAAGAGATATCAAAAATAAAATTGAGAAGAATGGGCTACTTAAATGGCAGGAAGGAATGGCCAGGAAATCAACGTTGCAGTGGTACAGGTGGAAACAGAAACCAGAGGGGGTGACCTGGCATGTAGGAGACTGGGGGAGTAAGTTACTCTATAAAGCAAGAACAGGCACCTTGGAAGTCAACGGAAGGAACAGGGAACTGGAGAACCAATTGTAGCTGCAGGGTAGGAGAGAAAGAAACCGTAGAACATGTCATTGTGGAATGCAACACGTATAGTAGGGCAGCTTAGCACCGAATTTCAAATGGATGGGGACATGCCGGATAAAAGCACCAAAATTTTATCAGGCAATCTTCAGGGTCCCCGCTATGATTCTATAACCGGCGCCAAGCGGTAGGACCACTCTTATTTGAAATTTTTCATTATTTGTGAAAAAAAAAAATTGAAAATTTTGGGAATTATTTTTTTTTTAGTTTTTGGGAAAAAAGTTTTCTTATTGCAGAAATGAGAAATATAGTCTTTTCCGATCATTTTGGTGTAATTGTTTTTAAAATCGAACATCTAGAAGTATTTTAAAACAATATTTGAAAATTAGGTGTCTCGGGTGCATTTCCTCAATTTTTTTTAAACGTTCTAATTAACGTAGGTCACCCGGGTATTCAAAAACACAATTTTCGTTATCATTTTTATTTCGTAATCGCGTGGTCGAGTAGCGGTTAACATAGTGAATCGCGTAGTCTAATTAATTCGGAGCCTGCCCTTAACACATACGAAAATCAAGAAAAATGGATACTCTTTCAGACCGTGCGTATATTCACCCAACATGGTGCAAAATTACTTCTCGGCTAAGCTATTCACATTGGCAGCTGCATAGTTCGGTGCACTTCCACTGCGCCTTCTTGCATGAGCATCGTCCTCCGCACGTGGCGCTTTTGCAGCCACACTTGACCAGTTCGCTGCAGGCCTGAGATGCTACAGGCAGGTTGGACCACACGGGGACGCCAGGTCTTCGTTGCACTCTCTAGAGTCCATCCAAAGCCCTCTGGGGTTGGAGGCTTTGCTCACATTGATCACTGGTTGCCCAGATTCCAGCTTGGTAGACTGCGCGCAGTGTGTGCTGCAGAAGGGCTTCTTGCGTTGGGGGAATCTTTTCCATTGGCCTGTTCTTCTGTGAGAAGAGTTCCCTACGTGCCTCGTTCACAGAGTCCAAGTTGCTCGTCTTATTGTAGATGATCACGGTGAAGCGCTCGAGCAACTGGAATTGCTTGCAGTTCACTGTCACAGTCATGTAAGGGTGATTCATGAAGTTGTTGAAGGCCTCCGTCACCTCCACGTAGGCATTCCAAGCCTCCCATGCTGATTTCTTCCCTTTGCCGAAGAAAGCGGAAGTTGTGTCGCAGCCCGTGAAACTGTGGAACATAGGCAATGCCGTTGACCTATCTTTTCCCAGAGCATGGCATATGGCATTGATATCCAGGTACATGAAGTTCTTTCCAGTTCCAAATGCTACCCAGATGGCTGCCATCTGATGCTGGCTGGTCAGGGAATGGTACTTTCCTATCAGTATGGCAACGACGTCTGTGTCGACAGTGCGTACCAAAACATTTGGTGCATCCCTTGTCCAGCGCATCTTTCAGGTGAACAACATCCTTGTATCGGCCTTTTCGTGGTCAAAATCGTGGCATGGAGTGGTCTGAACCTCTGCTGATTACATTTGTGCCTGATGTTATGAAGACCCCCTTTCCGTCTGGCCAGTCACTGGAGCCGACTTTGTCTGAAAGGAACTGGAAAAGCTCCTCCTTGTTTGTGGGATCCCGGAGGAAGTCGGGCCAGTTGCTGGGCACCTTCGTTGGACCACCGACCTTTCTTCGTACACCTTTCCCCCTTTTCTCTCTAGTTGACTCCTTGATACTGCTGGCAATGTAGCTGTCCCAGACCACATCGACTCTTCTGCAGGATTCAAGAAGCTTCAGGATGTGGGGGATGAAGACCTCATTAGCGTAGTCATTGAATGTGGTAACATTAGTAAGAGGAAGCAGATACACCACAGCAGCACCGTCGAGTATTCGGAAGGGGTGGTTCACAGTCTGATGAATGACGTGATCTGCCAACTTGGGGCCCTTGTGTGTCCCTTGGGGCTCTCTGCGCACGCTTCTTGGTCTTCTTGCAGTTGTAAAGGATGACCTGTGAAGCTGTGAGACAGGCCTGTGAATCCACTGTGTCCTGGTCTTTCAGATCAGCCCCTTTCATCAGCATGGTTATCAGGGATTTGAGTTGGGTCGGGACAGTCTTCTGCTGGCAGTCACTGGGGAAGGCACCATCAAAGTTGAACCCGCTTGAGCTGAAGATTTCATTTCGTACAATCCTGGCAGCTTTCGCCAAAATCAGAGCATCTCCCTCAAAGTCCAGTTTGAACGCTTGCTTCAGCATTCCCTGCATTCCTTGTTCAAATACGAGTATCACTTCTTTCCCGTCACTTTGCTCTTGGCCGTAGGGGAAGTGATTCAAAACTTGCTCCTTGAAACGGCCCTTGTTGATTTCACTAGTAATACCAAAGTCTGCGAGGCGTGTCACGTAGAGGTGCCTCAATGAGGCCAACTTGAAGCAAAATGTACCTTCTTCTATCTCGTTTTCAATGTTTGTGAGGAGTTCTGCGAAAGCTCTTGCTTTGAACTTCTTCACATTCGCAGGTTCATCCTTGGAAGTTTCTCTTTGCCTCACTAGAGACCGATGGCGATTCCGAAGACCAACGAGGCAAGCCAGATGATACTTTGCTTCCAGTGCAATAAGGTCACCGGCTCCTTCAATCCGTCCATTAACTCTGTCTCTTGCAGATCGCTGGCCATAAACCTGACGTTATCATCTGCGCCTAGAGTTCTAAATTCATGCATGAGTCCGTCTTGCTTAGTGCAAAATATGCAGATGGTCATTTCGAACGATTGGCGAGGCCGCCGGCGCCTGCCTTCAGTAGTGCCACTTTCAGGGGTAACATCTCTATCCCTCTTTCTTGCTCTTTCCACTCTGTTTGAATTGAACTGTGAATGACAGGATTTGTGCCACTGTGCACGATTCCTGATGAGGTCATCCACAGTGATATCACTGCCGAAATGCAGCGGCCCCCGGCAACGAGTTCAGTTCTCTGAAGTGAGCCACATTTTTTAGGAATGATGCATAGGCCGCCGGTGCTGATGTGTCTGCTCCACGTGCATTCAAGGGGCAGCGCCCGGGATTCAGGTGTAGTTTGTTGGCAAATTATGCCACTGGTGTCCATTCCATCTTCATGAAGTCTTGCTCTTCAAACCTGCAACACAAGGAAAAAAAAATATAAGGCAAATTGCAACATATAGCAGATATGATTACAACATATAGCAGATTTAATATAATATGCATCTAATTAAATAAAAAAAATTAAATGTCCATTGTGCATGCATCTTGCTGTTCGGATCGTTTGGCCCGCCGGTTCTAGAATTGAAGCTTAGATGCTGAGGAAATGCACCCGAGACTCCTAATTTTCAAATATTGTTTTAAAATACTTCTAGATGTTCAATTTTAAAAACAATTACACCAAAATGATCGGAAAAGACTATATTTCTCATTTCTGCAATAAAAAAACATTTTTTCCCAAAAAACTAAAAAAAAAAAAATTCCCAAAATTTTCAAAAAAAAATTTCACATATAATGAAAAATTTCAAATAAGAGTGGTCCTACCGCTTGGCGCCGGTTATAGAATCATAGCTGGGACCCTGAAGATTGCGTGATAAAATTTTGGTGCTTTTATCCGGCATGTCCCCATCCACTACCTAAGCTGCCCCACTAGTATAGGAGTCAGAGGGAAAAGCTTATAGCGTCAATAGTAACAGTCCTAGGCAGAGAGGAGTGGGACAGGAGACTAGAGCAGAAAGACGGGGCCCTGTGTACGGTGTTAGGCTGTATGGGGACAGAGAGTAGTGGGACAGGAGACTAGAGCAGAAAGACGGGGCCCTGTGTACGGTGTTAGGGCTGTATGGGGACAGAGAGTAGTGGGACAGGAGACTAGAGCAGAAAGACGGGGCCCTGTGTACGGTGTTAGGGCTGTATGGGGACAGAGAGTAGTGGGACAGGAGACTAGAGCAGAAAGACGGGGCCCTGTGTACGGTGTTAGGGCTGTATGGGGACAGAAAGGAAACTGAAAGTATTGTAAACCTCACCAAAGTGTTCCTAACGCAGTGTTGGGAGATAAGAACACAAAATAGAAAAATGATCAAAATGTCTTTCCCAGGTGAATAAACAGGGGAAGAGTTAACAAGTTTTGTTAATGAAGGAGACGAAGTGGAATAGGACCTATGAAGCGACTAAGGTCACAAGAAGAAGAAGAAGAAGAAGCTACGTCGTCATATCTGCCACGCCCAGGGCTGTGAACTGTACGATAATTATCGTATTTGTACGATAATTTGACTATAGAGAGAGAGAGAGAGAGAGAGAGTTTTGAGTTTGACTTTTGGTCCTTTGCGTGACATGGATTTGGACCGTTGCTTGCCGCATTGGAACGCAGATTGTGAGAGTATTTAGCAAGATTAGCCTTACCAAGACAAAGGTAAGAAACTGGGCTTTTGACGGGAAGCCTACTTGGTTCTCTTCCCGCAGCGCAGTGTGTAAGGGAAAGGCAGATTGTGTTACTTGCATCCTACACATGATATGATGGGGTCGATGACAACTGACACACTATCATTATAAGCGCCAGCTGACACAGGGGATAAAAGAATAGAGGAGGAACAGGAATTCCTCTTTTCTTTTGAGGATGATAGCTATGTAGAGTTCTCGAGTTCAGCTTCTTGTGAGTCATTATATGTGTTACTAAATATATTTTTGTTTAATTTAATTTCATTTATTTTACAAAAAATAAATTAACATGGAATTTTTTGTCATGATTGGATATATTATACATTTTGGTGAAGACAGAAAATATTTTTATATGTGGAATGCTGAATTCAATTATGTATATCTACTGACTATATTATTTTAGCTAAGGTTGTACGACAATCTATCTGAAAATACGATAATTTTGGTGGCTCGGTACGACAATGTGGGCTACAAAAGTTCACAACCCTGTCCTGGAGTAACGCACACACACACACACACACAGCAACGTCGTCACATCAGCCACGCCCTTGTGATAGCCAGCGTCAGCCCTACTCAAACCCCCAGGACAACAGACTGCCCTGCAACTGCTGGAGAGGAGTACCCCAGGGCCCGCATCCTCCATCCCTAGCCCTGAACCCTGCAACAACCCGTTACAGCCGCAAAGTAAGCCACCACGCCTAGTATTTGTATCTTTGTATTAGTATTCTAGTATTTGCCCATACTCCCCCTCTCCCCCAAAACAAGCTGGGGGACCTGGGGCAATGTCTAGTGTTTGCCCATACTCCCCCGCTCCCCCAAAACAAGTGGGGGACCGGGGGCAATTCTAGTTTTTGCCCATACTCCCCCTTCCCACAAAAAAAAGGGGGGGACCGGGGCAAGCTAGTGTTTGCCCAACCCCCCGCTCCCCAAAACAACGGGGGGACCGGGGGCAATTTTAGTTTTTTGCCCATACTCCCCCGCTCCCCAAAAACAAGCTGGGGGACCTGGGGGAATGTCTAGTGTTTGCCCAACCCCCCCGCCCCCCCAAAACAAGGGGGGGGACCGGGGCAATTCTAGTGTTTGTCCATACTCCCCCCCCCCCCCAAAAAACAAGTGGGGACCTGGGGAAATGTCTAGTTTTTGCCCATACTCCCCCTCTCCCCCAAAAAAGCTTGGGGCCTGGGGCAATGCGGGATTTTTGGCTGGGGTACAAAATATGCGCGCAAAACACGTTTTTGAGTTAGGGGTGTTGAAAAAATTCCATTTCCCCTCCCACTACCGGACATTTCCTACCGGCAGTTTCCCCTGGGGACATTTGCCTACGGACACTTGCCCACCGGGGAATTTGCCTACGGGGAATTGCCTACGGGCCTTTTCCTCAGTGTTTCCACAGGAAAATGTTCTTTCTCAAAATGTTCTCAAAATAACGTCTTTGTATATACTTTTTTTTGGGGAGAATTATTTGATTTTTTTTCCCATAATTTTTTTCAAAACTTTTATAGATAAATAAGGTCCATATGTTAATTTGGGGTTGAGGGAGACTCTAAAATTTAAAAAAATCGGGTTTTAAAAAAAATTTTTTAATGATTATTATTCAAAAAAAATAAACTTTTTGGGGATTGCAAAGGTTTCATTTAGACGGCATTTGTGGGGGACTTTATTCAATTAGTGTCCGGGGGGTTAGGGGTTTAAATTTTTCAAAAAAGTTTTTTGGGGGAGGGCCGGGTTAATTTCCCTTTTTTCAAAATTTTTTGGGTTTTTTTTTTTTTTCTATTTTTTTTAAAAAAACCAAATTTTTTTACCCCCTTTCTAAAATTTTTCCAAAGTTTAAAAAATTTTAAATTTTGAAAACCCGGGGGAGGGTTTTTTTTGGGGGGTTTTTTCAAATTTTTTTAAAACCCAATNAGACGGGGGGGGAAAGACGGGGCCCCCTGGTACGGTGTGGGGGGGCTGTAGGGGACAAAAAGGGGGCCTAGGGGGAAAGGAGGGGAAACCAGAGCAGAAAGGGGGACGGGTGGTTTTGGGGGTGGGGGGGGGGGGGGGGGGGGGGGGGGGGGGGGGGGGGGGGGGGGGGGGGGGGGGGGGGGGGGGGGGGGGGGGGGGGAGGGTGGGAAACCCCTTACGGGGTGTTGGGCGGGAAATGGAAGGGACAGAAAGGACCTGAGGTTACTGATGAGACAAAGAAAGGTTTCCTCCCCCGTTTCCTAACGCAGTGTGGGAGATAGAACACAAAATAGAAACTGACAAAAGTTTTCCCAGGTAAAAAACAGGGGAAGAGTTACAAGTTTTGTTATGAAGGGGGACGAAGGGAATAGGACCATGAAGCGACTAAGGTACAAGAGAAGAAGAAGAAGAAGCTACGTCGTCATATCTGCACGCCCGGGCTGTGAAATGACAATTTATCGATTTGTACGAATTGATGAGAGAGAGAGAGAAAAGAGGAGAGTTTTGAGTTTGAACTTTTGGTCCTTTGCATGACATGGATTTGGACCGTTGCTTGCCCATTGGAACGCAGATTGTGAGAGGGATTTAGCAAGATTAAACCTTACCAAGCAAAGGTAAAAAACTGACTTCTAACGGGAAGCCTACTTGGTTCTCTTCCCGCAGCGCAGTGTGTAAGGGAAAGGCAGATTGTGTTACTTGCATCCCTACACATGATATGATGTGTCGATGACAACTGACACACTATCATTATAAGCGCCAGCTGACACAGGGGATAAAAGAATAGAGGAGGAACAGGAATTCCTCTTTTCTTTTGAGGATGATAGCTATGTAGAGTTCTCGAGTTCAGCTTCTTGTGAGTCATTATATGTGTTACTAAATATATTTTTGTTTAATTTAATTTCATTTATTTTGGAAAAAATAAATTAACATGGAATTTTGTGTCATGATTGGATATATTATATATTTTGGTGAAAAGAGAAAATATTTTTATATGTGGAATGCTGAATTCAATGATGTATATAGTTATCTACTGACTATATTATTTTAGCTAAGGTTGTACGATATAATCTATCTGAGAATACGATAATTTTGGTGGCTCGGTACGATAATGTGGGCTACAAAAGTTCACAACCCTGCCTTCAGGCTTCAGTGAAGTTCAGTCTTCCCCGACCCGTCGGTGGGAGAGCAGGCTCGCTCGGTGTTCACCCCGCTATGCAGTAGACATTCCCACCCGTAGAATGTTTTGCTGCTGGTGTTGCACGAGTTTCTGCCAGCACCTCTGCCCTTGTTAGAGTCGCTTCACAGACCCCAAGGCGAACCCTGAAGGTTGGGCGCATAGGCCCATTACATGAGGGGGCCCCTTAGAGGGGTACTGGAAAGGTCTGTGGAGAGGGGCCGCAGCGACTCTGAAAGGTCCGGTTTAGTCCCGAGAGGGGCAACGTCAGGGCTGGTACGACGCCGTTTAGACGGTGGCCAGTTTAGCCCTCCTGACGCTGTAGGATAGTTGCTGGACGAGTTTACCATCCCCCCGTCAGGTAGCTAGTGTTTCTGCTTAAGTGGCAGTCTGTTTTTGTTAGGTTTGTATTAAGTTTTTTTTCTGCCTCTGCCCTTTCTGCGTTATTTTCTGAGTCATGCCCCACTCTAACGGCATGGCCAAGGTGCACTCTCCTCGCCCTTCGTCAGGAGAGGAACTATCGCCCAGTGATAGATCAGTGAAGCATGCTTCGAACCACCCTCACATGACAAGACAATCTGTTGCTTCACACCGCCTCTCTCCTGACGTCACCGCCGCTCCTACTCCTGCCCCTCACCCTGGCAAGACCCCTGATCGCCCTAGCTCCTCCAAGAAAGCTGCTGCTACCCGTGCTTCCACTTCTGCTGCTTCGACAAATGCTGATTGCCCTGAACCTTTCAAGGATAATACCTCTCTTCGAACCACCCTCGCAGATCGAAACGCCGTTCCCGCACTCCAGCACCCAGACCCCGCAACGAAGCTCCCACTCTTTCCATTTCCGTGGACCAACTCCGGATGTTCGGAAAGGAGCTGGCACTCGGCACTGCCACCTCCGTGGCCACGTCAACGTTATAATATAGCCTCGTTTAACTCGCTATGTAATATACATTTTCTGATCATCATTAATCTGGTCCCTAAAGCTGCACTTTATAAAAAAAACTGCATTTCTTGTTAACATTTTGTTTATTTCATGTAGGGACAGGCGTGGAGATATCGACATTGTACGTAGGGACACGTAGGGACTTTTCATGGTTTCTGTAGAGATATGACAAAAAATGAGTGAGTCAACACTGGCTCAGCCGGCGAAGTTGCCGACTTGCCGTTGGTGATCACTGATCAGTTGACTGTACATTTGTACAATAGGCTAGAGAGAGGGGGCTCCCTTTTGTTGTGGTGGTTGTATTTTCGATGGAGTTCTTGTACTAGGTATTGTATTATAATTGTATGGTATTATTAAGTAACTTATTGAAGAGTTTAGTGGACACTTGGGCCCAAACTCGTGTTATTGCTTTTGTCAGGTTTTGTGGTTGTTAGTGTGTTGTTTCGTCTTGGCAGTTGCCGTGTTGTGCGTCGTCTTGGTTTTGATTGGTTCAACCACATTGCTATTTCTCTGGTAATCAACCGAAGGCGATTCTGTTCTCCATTGCAGATCGGCTAACAGCCACGTCTGAGCTTAGTTAGAGTCGAAGTGCTCCTTACAAGTGGCCGGGGGAGTATCGTAACAACGAACTCAGTAACCTCTAGTTACGTGACGGGAGGATAATTCCGGCCTTCGATCCTGAAACAATTGTATATGGACAAGGTAACTGTGGAATTAACCGGGTTGGTTGCCCCATAAGGTACTTGTAACAATTTGCCTGCCTCGCCGCTACTTGTAACAGTAACGCCCGTCCATAACGTCAATATTGTTAACTTGCAGACCTCGCCAGAATCACCAGAGTTGCTGTGCGGTTGTTTAGTAATTACCATCCCGCTATTAGTCCTTGTTACAGTCACTTTACTACTATAATTACTAGTATCCTTGACTACCTTAGATTAACATCATGGCGGAAGGCAAGGTTGTGGTTCAATTACATCTGGTGACGCATTCTTCCTCACCTCTCAGCCTACGTTGTCAGAGTTGCGGCAGAGGACTGTGGACGAACTGCGCCTGGTCGTGAGTTAATGATTGCGACGGTGCAACCGCTGTGACAAAGGAGGAATGTATTAGGTTCTTCCTTGGTATTATTTTTAGTGTTTGCCCATATCCCCCTCTACCACAAAACAAGTTTGGAGGCCCTGGGGAATGCGGGATATTTGACGGGGGTACAAAATATGCGTCGCAACCACATATTTTGAGTTAGGGGTGTTGAAAAAATTAACTGAAACTGGGGAAAATTCATTGGATTTTTCTGAGCCCAAGAAACTTGTGAAGCGCTTCTGACGACCCTTCAAAAGAATGATGCCCGAAGTGTCGAAAAACCCCCAATCCCCGCTAGGAGGTTAGGTTAGGTTATCGGTGGGTCAAGCCCCCCGCTAGGTTTGTGGGGTTTATTTTGGTTAGGCAATTTCCTAGATAAAGGAAAATTTACCCTAGATCTAGGGAATTTAACCCCCTAAACAACTCTTAAATTACGTTTTCCAAACGCATAATTTGTTTCCCCACCCAAAAAAACCCCGCATTCCCACAGGCCCCCCAAACTTTTTTTGGCGGAAGGGGGAGAGTATGGGCAAACACTAAAATTTTTTACCGGTGCTTTATAGGGAAATAATTAGACAAGTGGGCAGGCTACCATTGTCTCCGCGGAGCAAGCAATCCGCGGAGCAAGCAAGTCACCATGGTACCACAAGATATTGCCAAAGCATGTCTTTTACATTTTATGAAAACTTATCATTTTACCAAATCCAAGCTTAGGGTAGAGTCGCTAGTATCCGATCACCTGCAAATGTTTGAAAATTGTGAATGCAAATCTAAGAGAAAAACATTGAACTGCATATGAATTAAAAATTTAATGCCTAATTGATCCCGTGTCCAAATGCCATATCAACAGCTGAAGAACCTTTGCTTCCACATGGCCGCAAACAAATTAGGGGCCATTGTATACCTGTTTCTTATAGCAACACAGGAAGGACTTTTTACAAAAACTAATTAGAACAGCAAGTTTACTACTGCTGTTCTAAAATTAAAATGTCTAAAAAAAGGGGGTGGGAATCGGACTGAGCTGCGTACCATTAAGTCCGATACTTAAATGAAAACCGTATAAAGCAAAAAACTACATTATTCAGGAATCTGTTGACACTCTTCTTAAACATTTGAATGACAGACTACAAAGAAAGTATTGGGTGTGTTTATTCATGTTAAATTGGGCTACCAAAAATAAATAAATAATTAAATAAAGTTTATAATCGGATATTAACGAAATTACCCTAGGCAAAAAACACAATTCTAGCGCTTCGTGTCCTGGTGGACGCCGACGTGATTTTCGACAGGGGGATGCTTGCAGCCTATGTTGATCTCAAGAAGGCGTTTGACTCAGTGCATCGGGAGTCACCTGGGATTTTCTGCGACTTCGCGGGATTCCTGCAAGGACTATTGGTTTGATGACTGGTCTGTATTCTGGGACTGAGTGCCGTGAAGTGTGGGGGCAGGTGTATCCAGCTTCCTTCCTGTGAATACAGGAGTGAGGCAAGGGTGCGTCCTTGCCCCATCACTTTTCAACACTTGTAGGGGACTGGGTATTGGACAAGGTTGTAGATCAAAGTGATTGTGGAGCATCTTTCGACAACCCCAAAGGGTCACTGATCTTGTTTTTGCCGATGATGCAGTAATCTTTGCTGAGTCGCTGGAGGCCCTGGTGATGGCTCTTGAGGCGCTGCACGAGGAGGCAAAGTCTTTGGGATTGAGGTCTCGTGGCTCAAGCCCAAGGTCCAGGTGTTTGGGGGTTTAAATAGATAAAACAGTACAGTCTGTTCATGCGTGGGCGAGGACATTGAGATCTTGGAAATTTTACATACTTGGTAGCCAGTCCATAATGACGGCGGGTCACGTCAAGAAGTCTTCGGCGGATTGGCATAGCCGGTGTTATGGACTCGCTCAGCGGGAGTATTTGGCGTTGTCGGTACCTGTGCAGGAGGACAAAGATCCGGATCTTCAAGTCGCTTGTGACCCCCCTGTTTACTCTATGGTTGTGAGACATGGACACTAAATAACGACTTGAAGAGAATAATGAATTTTTTTTGCCTTTGGAAATAAGTGTCTTCGCAGAATCATGGGGTATGCTGGGGGTGATTACGTGTCCCAAAACAGAGATTGCACCGTGAGACTGAATCGAGGCCTATTACCTGCATAGTCCGTAGCGCCAACTTCGGCTATATGGGCATGTGGCACGCTACCCTGAAAACCGATCTCGGGTTGTATCGAAAGAGACAATCCGGCGTGGAGGAGACCAAGGGGGGCGCCCACAAGGTCGTGGCTGGGGCAAGTTGATGTTTCTTGTTGAGAGCTGCTTGGTATGGGAAAGGAGCCTGCATGGGAACTCGCGCGTGGTGACCGCCGGGAGTGGCGTCGTAGGGTTGGTGAGGCGACGCGCCCCCCGGCGTATGCCCCCAATGATTGATTGATTGAATAAAACAATACAAAATTGTGGCCCGCAAGCACTCGTATATTGACCACATCTCATCAGAGCCAGTGTTGCCAGATCAAAATGGGACAAGGGGTACAAGTGTTGGGTGCAGTAATGTCTGGTACCAACAGAAAGTTCATTACAAAATTCTATATCATTATCAATTTTTCAAATAAGCCATATATGACTCAACATTATTATCCAGTGAGACACTGACATTGTGCAATGAAGTGCTTGTGGTCAGATGACTTAAGGGGAGCATCTAATGGAAATTCATATCTCTATTATTTCTTACCCAATCAAGCTTAAATTTTTACACGTACTAGATATTAAAATTTACATTATTTTGTAAACTAGTTTTGTACCTCAAAAATTATGGTTTCAGAGTTAAAACCCATTTCCGAGGTTTTTCACCGTATATTTAAATCAGATCTTCTATACACAAAATGAACTTACGATATTTTGCTTGACATGGTAGGTAGACAAGACATTATGCTACATTCCCATGCCAGGAATGTTAGATAGGATTAAAATTAATTGTTAGGGATTTATTTTTTTACACTTTTTTCGACACTTTTCCTAATGATTCTTCAATTAAATAATAAGATTTTCATTTAGAGCAATAATCTGGGATGCAATTATTTTCCATTTAATCCTCTATTGAACACAGAAAACAGATCGTATATTGGTTTTTAACTTTTTGAGATCTCTATAAATTTATAAAGAGATTTTTGGTTTTGAGACAAATGCGTTTAAAATTTTGCTTACCTTTACTTACACTGACAAGTTATAAAAACATATCATTATGAAACTATGTAGAAATTTATCATAGAACATAATTAACAATGTAACATACTCAAAAAACGAGTTCAGTGAATAGTGCATGTGGGTGATGGAGGAATCTATATGACCACCTTGTAGTCCTCGTACGCCCCGGCCTGTTACGAAGAACTTTCCTCCTTGCCCTTCTTCTTCCTTCCAGTCCTGATTTGTTCGTCGCTATCCTCTGCTCTTCTCTTCTTCATTTTGTGCTTTGGTGTCTGGTGTCTCTTTCTATCTCTTTTCTCTTGGGCAGAGGCGGAGTAGGCAGATGTTGCAAACCTCCACCTTCTACTTACACTTGCCACGTATCATATTGATGGACAGATTGCGCAGCTGTTGCGCAGCTGTGTACTGTTCATAAATACATTCAAGGATGACACCTCTGTGGAGATGAAGATGGGAGAGGTAGTGCTGGACGTGGCTTGAGGTGCGAAGAGGTGCTAGGATTGATACAGACTTGTGTGGCTTGTGGGCCCGTGGGGTGCTTGAAGTGCACGCTACGGCGGGCGGTTGCGGTGACCACCGACCCTCCTTTGCATATTATGCTGCTTTTATTCTTCTCTGTAGATATGGTCTTGCTGCTCTGTATATTTCTTGTCTTCTGCGTGCCTTCTTACTTTCGCCATGGAACCTCTGAACTGCAGACAAAAAGGGCCCACGGTAGCCTACGTCATGGCGGAGAGGTAAAATCCGTTCAGTCACTGTTCAAAGATACACACTCTGGTTTCCTTGACAGACATACATTTTCAATGCAAAACCCCCTAAATTTCTAGCTTTTAGAGGACCCAGATTACCATTAATATGAGGGGCTCACACGGGACCTTTAAATCTGACCCGCAGACCTTTAAATAACGGCATTAGACATTTAAATTGGTGCCGAAGAGTTGCTCATGGCGATGTTCTAAGAGAATATGGCAAAAAGTAAGAAACTAACATTTTAAGTTAAACAAGCTTAGATGCTCCCCTTAAAGACAATAAGGATCATGCATGGCACATTGCTGTCGGAAGCCCTAGAGCTGTGAGTAAATACGGGGGAATGAAAAATCAAAGCAATAGTAACAAGCCAGTAATGTGATGAGAATTTCTCCAACACTTTTAACATTCTTCAAGCAATCTTACAATTATCTCCCACAATAAAACATTAAAAAAAAGGAAAATAAAACTCAAAGGCGAGAAGGAGTTCCGCACCAACACATACATGTCACATCCGAGAATTCCCGTCCGCAAGATGTCACCGTAATGAGACATTTATTCACCCCATTTCGCCATTCCTTTAAACAACGCTTTCCGTGAATCCATATTTAACTGTTCACCTGGAAAAGTAAAACTTTTACCCCATTAAATCCTATCACTTAATAATTTGTCCCCCCATTTCCCAGGGTGAAAATAAAAATTAATTCCCAAACGACCACCCTTTTACTTTTGGCCTTTCTTGCCCTTTTTTAAAAAACACTATTATCTGTAAGGAGACCAAAAGGAGTAGCTACCTTTTTAATAGAGGTAAAATTTTAGGGAAAAACTTCCAATTCTCTACTTCTGGGTCCTAAATTATTTAAATTTTTCTGTAACATTGTTCTAGGGGAGGGGGCGGGTATAAGTTTTTTCAACCCCACTCTCGGGGGAAAACAGAAATGGTTTTAAGGGTTTTTTACCAAAAAAGAAAAAAATATTAAACTTGCCCCTTGACTGAAGTTAATTTTCCCCAAGCCCCCCGATTTTTTCAACCTTGCCTTCCATTTGGGATTCAGAAATTGCATTAATCACTGCAACCCACTAAAACCAGTCATTCTTTAAAAATGGAAGGGCCGGAAACAGATTGAATCTACTTTGTTACCATCCCATTAGATTTGAACCTTAATTTAATTTTTGCCTATTATTAAATCTATTAAAAAGAATTGTATCTATAATATAAATTATTTAAATCTTTGTGTGGAATTTAAATTATATAATATAGGTATATATATATAATTTTCATTTATTAGTTATAACTTTATAAAATAATAATTGTAAATGAAATTGTGAATATGTTTGAATATATAAATATTTTATTAATTTAATGTTTTTGCAATAATAATTAATATTAAACTATAGACTTACATAAATTATTTAGTTTGTTCTTAAATATAAAAACATTTTTCTAAATAAGGCAATTATCTCAAGATTTTAAAATGTATAAGATATTTTTAAAATTTTATTTTAATACCTGGGATAATTATTGTTATTAAATTTTTATTTTTCTATAATTATTCTAGTTATAAAATATTTGATTTTCTATACTTCTTTGAAATTTCATATAGTATCTTGTGTATTGTAAAAAATTAAGAAATAATAAAATTTAGAATTCTAAATATTAAATATTTAAAGATATTTATTAAGGAAATAATTTTTTGTTTATATAATGATAGAATTTTTTTGTTTTATATTAATTATAATTTTTTAAATGAGTATAATTTTTATTCTATATTATATGTCTATTGTTAATTAATAAGAAATGTTTTTTTAATTAATGTTTGTTTTAATGAGTGTATATTTTGGATATTTGGACTTATTATATAAGAATATTTTTATTGTTAATATATTTAAAATGAGATATAATATTGGTGATATTTTTAATATTAATTTTTGTGAATATGTTAAAGTTAATTATTAGTGAATAAATATTAGGAATTAATATGTTTAATTATAATTGTTATGAAAGTGTATGGTAATTATGTCTATAATTTATAAAAATATGTTTTTTATATAAAGGTTTAAATTATATTATGAGTATTTGATTAATTTTCAAACTATTTAAAGTAAATTGATTATAATGTTATTATTAAATTGAATAATTTGTAACTAAAAGTTTATTTGTACAATAGATTTAGAATGTTATTATAGTATTGATTCTTATTAGAATTATTGATATATTTAAGATTATTTGCATCGTGTATATGATAAATCCCTTTATTTTAAATTAAAATTAAGATAATGATTATAAAGAGGCTTGTTTATTTATTATATAGAGGAATTTTTAATATATGTTTGAGGTATACATAAAAACCATTTCTAGTTGGTAATCTAATATTTGATATATTGTTATTGTTTATAAATTGTTAAAAAAACTGAATATCTTTGATAAAGGAATTTCTGTCTGTATTTGTTTGTGGAAATAATTATAATATGATTGGTGAATATTTGAATAATAAATGTTTTGTAATTATTATATATAAATTTAATACTATTATTCCCTTAGAATCTATTTTTTAAAATATCTAAGTTTGTATATAAATTAAGAAATTTTTTTGTATATTTTATTTATTTTATAACATTTATCTTTAAATACTTTAGTGTTGTCTAAATTTAGTGTGAATTTTTTAGACCCCTTTAAAGGTTTTTATTCTTAAAAAACTAGTATTATATAAGGGTTTCAGACAAGTTGAATTTTTAAAATCATTTAATTTATAAAAAAAGAGGTAGCTGTAAAAAAATTGGCTTTAAAGAAGTAAGGGGAAATCAGAATATTATACAATGTGTAAAAACGTTTAAGAAAAAACAGGGAAAACCAATGTTAACTATAAAGTTTTGAAAATAGCAATCTATTTTTAACATAAAATATTATACAAGATTTTTTCCCTTTGGTAAATAACCCTTACAATTTGTCTCATCATAAACAAAAAATGGGGAAAATAAGAAGAAATACTTCAGATGAGATGTAAATGAAGATGTAACTAAATCAGAATTTTGATTAAACAATATTTGATTAAAGGAAATTGATTAATGAATTCTCAGATAACATGAGATATGAAAAGTAATATAATAGAATAATTACTATTGATAATTTTGCCGATGGGGGTAAAATAAAAGTTTAATTAAAACGAAATGACTGTTTTTTTGTACATTATTATTATAGGAAGAGGAAATTGGGGGTATATCTTTTTAATATTTGGTATTAAGAATAATACAAAGGTTACCATACTTATGGTCCCAAATTATATGTATTGTTAAAATTGAGTAGATATTAAAAATTTTTAGTGGTTGAATTAAAATAAGGGTCTAGGGAATTGAAAGTGAAATTGGGTTTTATATTATTTAAAAAAAAAAAAATTAATTATCATTTATAATTACATTTTTGTATAAGACCAAAGATTTTTACTGTTTAGTTGTATTATAATATCAATTATTGAGATCAAGTAAATAGTACATTAAATTTTACAAATATAAAATAATATATATATTAATAATTATAAAATATAAATATATAATAAAAATATTAGATATATAATTATATATATATAAAATATTAAAATATATAATATATATATATATATAATATAATTATATAATATATATTAATTTATAAATATAATAAATAAAAATATATATAAAATATAATTATAATAATATAATATATATTATATAATTAGATATATATATAAATAATAATATATATTTTATAATAATATTTTAATTAATTTTTAAATTATTATAAAATTTTTAAATTTTAATAAAATTATTATAAAATAAAATAAAAATTGAAAAATTTAATTTTTTAAAATATTAAAATAAAAGTTTAAATTTTTTTTTTTAAAATAATAAAAATAAAAAATTTTATTTTAAATTAAATTTTAAATTAAAATATAAAAATTATAAATTTAATATAATATAAATTTTTAAAATTAAATTTTATAAAATTTATTTTTATTAAATAATTTTAAAAAAAAAGATTTTTTAAAAAATTATTAAATAATAGGTCGAGGCTGAGGAGAAATTAGAGCGGTTAGACGGGAAGGGAAAGGCGGGGCTGGAGGGTAATTAGAGGGTTAGAAGGGGGAAAGGAGGGTCGGACCCGAGGATATTAATTCATTTGTGGGAATATAATTGCGGACAGAAAGTTTCCTTTAGGGGATAGGTCCGAAAGAGGATCCAAAATGGATGACCACCAATTAAAAAACAAACATTGGAGTAAAAAAAAAACATTTTTTGGTTAAAGCAGGTTTGGTAAAAAAAAAAGAAAAAAAGTGATGGCGGGACATTGAAGAAATTAACCGATTTGTAAAACAATTTGGTTTAAAGTGCAGAACAGGCGAAAGGGACCCAAAAGGGGTTCAATTAAGGTTTATAAACAAAGACAAGGGGATTTATTTGGGCCTTAAAGGTAGGACGGGTGAGGTTTAAAACAGAGAGGATTGTGTGGAGTCTTTATTCTTAGGTTTTCCGGGGAGGATACACAGACATACCCTGATAGGAGCAGATTTTCAAGGAAGCATGGGAAAAAAACTCAAAAGATATTGTGAAACTGGGAAAAGGGTGAGGAGGGTATAAAAAAATGAAAAAATTTAATCCCCGGGGACCAGAGAAGGACCCGGGGGTAAAAGGTCAGGGGGTTATATCAGTGACTTTTGGAACGGGAGAAGCGTTGTTTTTTAAAAAAATGTTGTTCCTATTGGGGGAAAAAAGGGAAAAAGTAAAATTCCCCTTCTAACATAGCGGTGGGTTTTAAAAATTAGGAAAACATTTTCAAAAAAAACTTGGGAGAAGAAAAAAATTTTTGTCAAGATTTCACAAAGGCACCAAAGGGGGGGTCTTTTAAATTAGGTTTTTTTATGGGAAATTTTATGAGAGGCAGTAATGATAAGGATATGTATAATATCCCGGATTAGTAAGCATTTTACAAAGTACCACACGAGCGACTCTTAAAAAGGTTGGGCCATGGGATAGATGGGGAAAGGTTCTTTATTGGATCAGAGTTGGCTAAGTAATAGGCAACAAAGGGGGTAAATTTAATTAAATTTAAATGGGGATTAAAATATTAAAGGGGGTTTTTTGGGGGCCCATTATATTTTGATTTTAAATTGGATGGGGGGGATTAATATATAAATTTTATAATAATTTAGGTAATTTTTATACAATTACGAAAAATATTGGGGGGAATTAATAAATTAAAATATAATAATAAATTTTAATATTTATAAATTATTTATAATTTTAAAAAAACCCTGGTAATAATAAAAAAATGATGCTAAAAATAAAGGTAAAAAATTTATAAAACCCGCCTCCATGAAAAAAAAGTATTGGGGAAAAAACTTGAGTTTAGGATTATTCCAGAAGTGTAAAAGTGGTGGGAAGGGTTAAAAACTGGTCTAGTCAGGACCTAGACATTGCAGTTCAGTTTTGTCTTTGGAAAAATAGGTTTAAAAAAGTCGGAAAGGGCCGCAGGGAGCGAAATTTGAAAAAATTAATTATTAAACACTAAAATTTAAAGGACCAGAGAAAGGGGGACTGAAGAATTTTTAAAAAAATTTTATAAAAAGGTAGAAAAAGTTCTCGTTTTAACCAGGGGGAAGAACAAGGGAAAAAACATTCAAGTGGAAAATGTTTTGAAAAAAAATGGGGGAAAAATTTCAAAATAGGGGGGTGCTTGGGGGAAACTTTTCTAGGACGGGATTTAGTCAGTCTTTAGGGGCTTTAAAGGGGGCTTGGTTTAATAAAAGGGGGTTAGGTTGTTGGTGACAGGAATACCACGTGTAGGCCTGCGCCTCCTTCCCATTTTTTTTGTTTTTCATGTCTTATTGTGGGAGAAAATTGTAAATTGCTTGAAGAATGTTAAAAGGTGGGAGAAATTTTCATCACATTACGGCTTGTTACTTTGCTTTGATTTTTAATCCCCCGTATTTACTCCAGCCTGGGGCCCCCCAAACAGCAAGTGCCATGCAGTCCTTTTTGTTTTTAAAGGGGGAGCACTAAGCTGTTTAACTTAAAATTTAGTTTTTATTTTGCCCATATTCTTTGAAAATCGCCTGAGCAACTCCCCGGCCCCTTTTAAATTTTTAAATCCCTTTTTTTTAAGGTCTGCGGGTCAGTTTTAAAGGGTCCCGTGTGACCCCATATTAAGGAAATCTGGCCTCTAAAAGCTAAAAATTTTGGGGGGGTTTTGCATTGAAAAATGTATGTCTGTAAGGAAACCAGAGGTGTATCTTTGAACAGTGACGAACGGAGTTACCTCTCCGCCATGACGTAGGCTACCGTAGGCATTTTGTCTGCAGTCAGAGGTTCACAATGGCGAAAAGTAAGAGGACGAGAAGAAAAGAATATACAGAGACAAGACCTATCTAAGAGAAGAATAAAAGCAGCAAAATTTTGCAAAGGGGGTGGGGTAAACCAACCGCCCCCCGTACGTGCATTTCAAGCCCCCCAGGGGCCCACAAGCCAAAAAGTCTGTCCAATCTAAAACCTCTTCGCACCCAAGCAGTCCAGCCCCCTCTCCCATTTTCATTCCACAGAGGGGTCATCTTAAAGTATTTATGAACAGTCCCACAGCTGGCAACAGTTGCGCAATCGTCCATCAATTGTAGTGGCAGGAAGTAGAAGGTGGGGTTTGCAACATCGTTTTCCCCCCCTCTCCCAGAGAAAAAGAGATAGAAAGAAACCAGACACCAAAGCAAAAAATGAAGAAGAAAAAGAGCGGGGATAGCGAGAACAAATAGGACTGGAGGAAGAAAAAGGGGAAAGGAGGAAATTTTCTTGTAACAGGCCGGGGGCGTCGAGGATACAAGGGGCATTAGATTCCTCCATCACCACATGCAATTCATAAAACTCTTTTTTTAGTATGTTACTTGTTAATATGTTCTATGAAAAATTTTCTACTTTGTTCATAATGATATGTTTTTATAACTTGTCAGTGTAAGAAAAGGGAAAGCAAAATTTAACGTTTTTGTCTAAAAACCAAAAATCTCTTATAAATGAGATTCAAAAGTTAAAAAAACCAATTACGATCTTTTTTCTGTGTTCAATAGAGGATTAATGGAAAAATAATTGCACCCCAGATTTTGCTCTAAATGAAAACCCCTATTTTTTAAATTAAAGAATTTTAAAAAAAAAAAGTGTCGAAAAAAATTTAAAAAAAAAATCCCTAAAAAATTAAATTTTATCCTATCAACTTTCCCTGGAGGGAATGTAGATAATGTCTTTTTTACTACATGTCAAGCAAAATACGTAAGTTATTTTGTGTATAGAAAATCTGTTTTTAAAATACTTGAAAAACCGAAATGGTTTTTAAACCTAAAACAAATTTTGGGGTTTTACAAAATATTAACAAAATAATGTAATTTTTAAATCTAGTACGGAAAAAATTTTAAGCTTGTTGGGTAAGAAAAAAAGAGAAGAATTCCCATTAATGTCCCCTTAGTCATCTGCCCACAAGATTCATTGCAAATGTCAGTGTCTCATGGTAATAAGTGGGTCATATAGGCTTATTTGAAATTGATAATGATATAATTTTTTGTAAGAATTTTCTTTTGGTACCAGAATTACTGCACCAACACTTGTCCCCCTTTTTCCCATTTGATCGGGCAACACTGGCTCTGATGAATGGGTCAAATGATGGGGGCCCACAATTTTTTTTGTTTTTTTAAAATAATCAACTTTGGGGGCTTTTACGCCGGGGGGCGCTCGCCTCCCCAACCCTACGACCCCACCCCCGGGGCGGCCCAGCGCGAGTTCCCAGAGGCCCCTTTCCCATACCAAGCAGCTTCAACAAGAAACACAATTGCCCCAGCCCGAGCCTGTGGGGCCCCTTGGTCTCCTCCACGCCGGATTTCTCTTAGAACAACCCGAGATGGGTTTCAGGGAGGTGCACATCCCCCATATAGCGAATTTGCGTGCGGATATGGGGAAAAAGGGCCCGATTCAGTCCCCACGGGCAATCTCTGATTTGAAAGTAATATCCCAGCAACCCCATGTTCCCCCCCCCCGAAACATTTTTTACCAAAGGAAAAAAGGAAATTCCCATTAATTTCTTAAGTCGTTATTTGTGTCCAGGTCCAAAACCATAAAAAAAACAGGGGGGCACAAAACTTAAAGCCCCCTTTTTGTCCCCCACAAAACACAACCCCCAAATACCCCAGGGAGCGAGTCCATAACACCGTGCCTAGCCAATCCCCGGGAAGATTTTTTGACGTCCCCCGCCGTCATTAGGAAATGCGTCCAAGGTATGTAAAATTTTCCAAGTCTCAATGTCCTCGCCCCAGCTAAAACAGATTACTGTTATCTATAAGCCCCCAAAAACCCAATGGGAACTTGGGTCTTGAGCCCGAGACCTCAAGTCCCAAAGACTTTGCTCCTCGGCAGCCCTCAAGACCCCCCAGGACCTCCAGGACCGCAAAGATTACTGCAAAATCGGCAAAAAAAAAGATCAGGACTGGTGTTGCCCAAAGAGCTCCCAATCACTTATCTACAACCTTTTCCCTCCCAGTCCATACAAGTGTGAAAAATGATGGGCAAGGACCCCCGCCTCACTCCGTATTACAGGAGGAAGTGGATACACCTGCCCCCAACTTCACCCAAAAATTTAGTCCCCGAATACAGAACCCCGCATCAAAACAATAGTCCTTCAGGAACCCCCGAATGCAAAAAAAAACCCAGGTGACTCCCGATGCACTATCAAACGCCTTTTAGATCAAATAGGCCCGAAGCATCCCCGTCGAAACCCGTCGGGTTCACCAGGACACGAAGCGCTGAATTTTGTTATTGCCCCAGGGGTAATTTGTTAATATCCCATTATAAACTTTATTTTAATTTTTATTTTTTTTTTGGGAGCCCAATTAAATGAAAAACACACCCAAAAATTTCTTTTTGTAGTCTGCATTTAAATGTTTAAGAAGAGTGTAACAGATTCTGGAAAAGTGTTTTTTCTTTATACGGTTTATCAATAAACGGACTTAAGGTACGGGAGTCAGTCCGATTCACTTTTTTAGACATTTTAATTTTTGAACCCGCAGTAGTAAACTTGCTGTTCTAAATTTGTTTGTAAAAAGTACTTCTTGTTGCTATAAGAAACAGGTATACAATGGCCCACAATTTTTTTGCGGCCCTGTGGGAAGCAAAGGTTCTTCAGCTGTTATATGGGATTTGGACACGGTACAATAGGGAAAAATAAATTATATGCAGTTTTAAAGTTTTTCTCTTAGATTTTCATTCAGCAAATTTTTAAAACATTGCAGGTGATCGGATACTAGCGACTACCCAAGCTTGGATTTTGGGATTGATAGTTTTATAAATGTAAAAGACATGCTTTGGCAATTCTTGTGGTACCATGGTGACTTTCTTTCTCGCGGGGCTTGTCCGCGGAGACAATGGTACCTGCCCATTGTCTAATATTCCCTATAAAGCACCGGTAAAATTTTAGTGTTTTCCCTACCCCCCACTTCGCCCCCAAAAAGTTTGGGGACCTGGGGGAATGCGGGGTTTTTGGGTGGGGGAAAAATTTTGCTCGGAAAAAAAAACTAATTTAAGGTTTTTTAGGGGGTTAAATTCCCCAGATTTGGGAATTTCCTTATCTAGGAAATTTTCCTAACCAAAATAAAAAACCAACCCAAAACCCAGCGGGGGGCGACCCCCCGAAAACCTAACCAAATCCACGGGGGATGGGGGTTCTCGGGCACTTCGGATCATTCGGAGGTGCAGGCGCTTCCCAAGGTTTTTTTGACTCAGAAGAAAACAATGAATTTCCCAGTTAGTAATTTTTTTAACACCCCAACTCAAAAAAATGGGTTGCGAAATATTTTGTACCCCGTCAAATTTCCCCCATTCCCCCCGGGCTCCAACTTTTTTGGGTAGGGGGAGTATGGGAAACACTGAATTTAAAACCAAGGAAAAAACCTAAACATCCCCCTTTGTCAAGCGGTTGCACCGTCGCCAATCATGAAAATCCACGACCCGGCGCCCCGTTGTCCACAGTCTCTGCCCCAACTCTGACAAAAGAGGTGGAGGGGAGGGAAAAAATGCGTCACCCGATGTAATTTAACCACAACCTTGCCCCTTTGCCATGAGTTAATTAAGGTAGTCAAGGGATTAGTAATTTTAGTAGTAAATGATGTAACAAGGAAATAGCGGGTGGTAATTTTAAACAAAAACCCCCCAGCAACTTGGTGATTGGCAGGTCGCAATTAACAAATTGACGTTTTGGACGGGGGTTACTGTTTCAAGTGCGGCGAGGGCAGTGCAAGTTGACAAGTACCCTTTGGGGCAACCAACAGGTTAATTTCCCCATTACCCCAAAAATACAATTTTTCGGTCGAAGGCCCGGAATTTTTCCTCCCCTAGTTGGGTTATGAGTTCGTTGTTCGATACCCCCGCCACTTGTAAGGGGCACTTCGACTTAACTAAGCTAGAGTGGCTGTTAGGATCGCAAGGAGAAAAGAATCGCCTTCGGTTGATTACCCGAGAAATACAATGTGGTTGAACCAATCAAAACCAAGACGCGCAAACACGGCAAGCCAAGACGAAACAACACACTAACAACCCCAAAAACAAGACAAAAGCAATAACACGAGTTTGGGGGCCCCTGTCCCCCAAAAATCTTTAATAAGTTCTTAATAATACCCCAATTTTAAAAATACCCAGTACAAGAAACCCACGAAAAACAACCCCCACAACAAAGGGGCCCAAAAAACCCCTTTTAGCCTATTGTAAAATGTACAGTCAACTGATCAGGATCACCAACGGCAAGTCGGCAACTTCGCCGGGAGCCAGGTTTACTCACCATTTTTTTGGTCAACTTACAGAAACCATGAAAAGCCTACGTTTTCCCAGTACAATGTGATATCTCCACGCCTGTCCCTACAGAAAAAAACAAAATGTTAACAAGAAATCGTTTTTTTATAAAGGCAGCTTTAGGGACAGATTAAGATGATCAGAAAAAGTATATTACAAGCGAGTTTTAAAGAGGTAATTAAACGTTGGGCGTGGCACGGAGGTGGCAGGCGGGCCAGTCCTTTTTCCCAACATCCGGAGTTTGGTCACGGAAATGGAAAGAGTGGGGCTCGTTGCGGGGTTGGGGCTGGGGTGCGGGAACGGCGTTTCGTTGCGAGGGTGGTTCGAAAAGAGGGATTATCTTGAAAGGTTCAGGGGAATCAGCATTTGTCGAAGCAGCAGAAGTGGAAGCACGGGAGCAGCACTTTTTTGGGGGAGCTAGGGCGATCAGGGGGCTTGCCAGGGTGAGGGGGGAGTGGGGCGCGGTGACGTAGGAGAGAGGCGGTGTGAAGCAACAGATTGTCTTGCATTGAGGGGGGTTTTGAAGCAGCTTAGGGTCTAACTGGGCGAAGTTCCTCTCGACGAAGGCGAGGAGAGTGCAAATTTGGGATGCCGTTAGAGTGGGGGAGACTCAGAAATAACGCAGAAAGGGGAGAGGCAGAAAAAAAAACTTAATACAAACTAACAAAAAAAGATGCCCACTTTGGGAGAAAAACTAGCACCTGACGGGGGTGGTAAAATCGCCAACTATCCTAAGCGTAGGAGGGTAAACGGCACCCTTTTTAAACGGGGTCGACCAGCCCTGGCGTTGCCCCTTCGGGACTAAAAAACCCGGGCCTTTAGAGTCGCTGCGGCCCCTTCCACAGACCTTTCCAGTACCCCCTTAAGGGGCCCCCTAGTAATGGGCCCACGCCCAAATTCAGGGTTCGCTTGGGGGCTGGAAGCGACTCAAAAAAGGGAAAAGGGCTGGCGGGAAAAATCGGCAACACCAGCAGCAAAAAATTTACGGGTGGGAAAGCTACGTAGCGGGGGAACACCCCAGCGAGCCTGCTCTCCCCCCGACGGGTCGGGGGGAAAACTGAACTTCACGAAGCCGAAGGAGGGTTGTGAACTTTTGTAGCCCCCAATCGTAACCCAGCCACCAAAATTACGTTTCTCAGATAGATTATCGTACAAAACCCAGCTAAAAAATATAGTCAGTAGTAACATATACATCATTGAACAGCATTCCACAATAAAAATATTTCTCTTTTACCAAAATATATAAAATCCAACCCCCGACACAAAATTCCTGTTAATTTTTTTTTCCAAAATAAAAGAAATTAAAAAACAAAAAAATTTGTAACACATATAATGACCACAAGAAGCTGAATCGGAACTCTAAATAGCTACATCCCCAAAAAGAAAAAGGAATTCCGTTCCTCCTCTATTCTTTTACCCGGTCAGCTGGCGCTTATAAGATAGTGTGAGTTGTCATCGACACTCTATCATGTGTGGGATGCAAGTAACACAACTGCCTTTTTCCCTTACACACTGCGCTGCGGGAAGGAACCAAGAGGGTTCCCGCAAAGAGTTCTTACCTTTGTTTGGAAGGGAATCTTGCTAAATACCTCTCCAATCGCGTCCAAGGGCAAGAACGGCCAAACCATGCATGCAAAGGACCAAAAGTCAAACTCAAAACTCTCTTTTTTTTCTTCTTAGCAAATTTTGTACAAATACGAAATTATCGTACAGTTCACAGCCTGGCGTGGCAGATATGACGAGTGCTTCTTTTTTTTTTCTTCTTGTGACCTTTGCGCTTCTAGGTCCTATTCCCCTTGTCTCTTTTTAACAAACTGTTAACTCTTCCCCCTTTTTTTCACCTGGGAAAGACATTTTTATCAGTTTTATTTTGGTTTTATCTCCCCCACTGGTTAGGAACACTTTTGGGGAGGTTACAAAACTTTCAGTTTCCTTTTTGTTCCCAAAGCCCAAAACCGTACCCAAAAGGGGCCCCGTCTTTTTGCTTGTTCCCGCCCAATCTGTCCCCAAAGCCCTAAAACGTAACAAAAGGGGCCCCGTCTTTCCCCTTTCCTCCCCCCAAACCCCCGCCCCCTTTTCCTTTTCCCGT
>JACEEZ010019892.1:105517-142882 GCA_016584305.1 Chionoecetes opilio | reverse complement strand
TTTGTTTTTTTTTTTGTGTGGTGTGTGGTGTGTGTTGTGTGTGTGTGTGTTGTGTGTGTGTGTGTGTGTGTATGTGTGTGTGTGTGTTTGTTAGTTGTGTGTGTGTTTGTAGTGTGTGTGTGTGTGTGTGTGTGTGTGTGTGTGTGTGTGTGTGTGTGTGTGTGTGTGTGTGTGTGTGCTTGTGTGGTGTGTGTTGTGTGTGTGTGTGTGTGTGTGTGTGTGTGTGTGTGTGTGTGTGGTGTGGTGTGTGTGTGTGTGTGTGTGTGTGTGTGTGTGTGTGTGTGTGTGTGTGTGTGTGCGTGTGTGTGTGTGTGTGTGTGTGTGTGTGTGTGTGCTAAGCTAACGCCCTCTACTGTGATGTACTTATGAAGATAAACTACCAAATAAACATGTTGATACTTATAAAAGCATCTCTTTATCTTACCTTCTTAGGCTTCAACGAAACAAATATAAATAATAAATAAATAAACTAGCCACCATCCCTCCCCCTTACACCCGGGCTGCATATTCCCCACCTCTATAGGCGTATGTGGTTTCCGAGTGAAGACGCTTGGCTGTAGCTCCGAAACTAACCCTAGGATTTTCTCGTAAATACCCTCATTGTGATTCCCACACAAAGTGACCTGTTCTTGGACCGAAAACTTGACCTACCCTAACCGTAACCTAACGTAACCTAACCTGACGTGTTCAAGAGTAACACAACATACTGATCCAGAAACGGAAATATGCGTCAGGGATCTCTCTCTCTTCTCTCTCTCCTCTCTCTCTCTCTCTCTCTCTCTCTCTCTCCTCTCTCTCTCTTCTCTCTCTCTCTCAGGAGACATGCGGAGAAAAGCGGTTGTTTACTCGACTACTAATCCTGAGAAAGTAGAGAGAGATAGAGACAGCGATAGAAAGAGAGAGAGAAAAATAAAAATAAAGAACATCTACTTCCCCCCCCCCTCCCCCCCGCCAACATACATTAACAAGAAACATTACTTAACCCCCCCAAACACCACATTAACCCTGTACACGTACAGATGACGTCTTTGAGCGTCATCCAAAAATAATATTTTAAAATATTTATTAAAAATCTTAAAAAGCGCGCGGTTGACGTGACATTCACTTGACCGTTGGAGCGAATTACAATAATATTATATTAAATATATTTTGTATAATATAATATTGTATAATATTATATTATACAAATATTTAATTTACAATTATTATAAAAAAAAACTACGCTATTTTTCACTTGTTGTATAGCTTTTTTTTTGAGCGAATTACAATATATTATACTTCATTGGAAAGAAATTTATTCAGCTATGTCTGGAATGTAAAAAAAATCTTCTATGATATAAGTTGTTTTTTGGCATATTTTTTTTTGCCGCAGGTTTTTTTTTTTTTTTCCACTTCTAACTCGAGGTTTTGTAAGTTATTTTCACGCTAGCGTTTTTTTTGAACATTGTATGATATAGGAAATGATCTTAGCTTAAAAACGAACATAATTGAACTCGATACCTTTGAAAATTTAGTTTCTAGACGCGGTGGAAGTACAACTTTTTTCCCGCGCGTGACTTTTTCGGGTGACAATGGGTTTACGCGGGACAAAAAAAAGTGAATGACAATGGTGACGTGAAGGGTTAACAAAGCACTTTACTTACCACCCCCCAACACATTAACAACCGAACCCCTATAACATCAAACACAAAATCACAAATAAATACACGATAAAAACAATCACTTCTCCTCGCTTAACCCCTTCACGCCCAGATCTTTCCTTAGCTATAAAAAATGTATTTTGTTAGCTATAAAATTACGAAAAGTAACGGAATATACCAAATTAGATAGTCAACAAGGATACTAAACAGGTCATATCTATAAAATATTGTTTTACAGTCACTAAAAATCATATATAGGAAACCCAAAATTACAATGGAAATTAGGTTCTGGGTCTAAAGGGGGTTAACAAGTCCAGACATGTCACCGGGCCCCTCGGAAGGACAAAGGGGGGAACGTAGTACCGTAAGACAAGGAAGCATAAGTGACCTCGCATACCAGGAACCACGAGGGTGAGAGGAGGTGACCGAGAAGCAGGTCGAAAACAGGTCTTCCTCGAAGGAGAGAAGAGAGAGAGAGAAGAGAGGAGAGAGAGAGAGCCCGGGGCTCCAGCATTTCCTCTGAGGCAGGAGTTGGGAAGGTAAAAAGAGGACTCCCCAGCCGTATCGCACTGTAGGGTAGTCGGTTAATTTGGTGTTATAGTCATTTTCTAGAGGTGTTATGTTCCTTCCCCCTTTCAAGACCACCGCTACTATCGGTACTATTTTACTTTTAGAAAAATTGAAGCAGTGATTTATATATATTCAATCACACAAAAAAAATAACCCTACTACATACTCGATGCCCCCAATTTCTGTGTTGCAATAATTATACCCTATTAAAGAAAATCTCGTCACTTAGGATCGAACTCTAAGGCCCGTTCCCACCATCCCGCTTGAGGGCCCCGCCATAAACAAAAAAGACGTCACAATGACGTACCAAAGTCTATGCCCCGCCGTCCCGCTGTAGGCCGCCTAAAAAATTTAAAATTCAAAGTATCCCCCCGTCGGGGGTGTCCATCGGCGGAGTGCCCACTGGCCATTACCAAAAATACCCCAAGGGGTGTGAGGTGACTCTTGTTTTTTTGTATGGGGGCCGTAAAGCGGGAGGGGGAACCGGGGCTTAAAGTGACAGCGTAACATATTTTCTGTTTTTTTTTAACCTTACGACTAAAAAAAATTTATTTGAATAGTCCTGTAAACGAAAGGTGAAAACTACTCATTTTACTTTTTTCGAGTGACGAAAAGGGCACCCAAAATCACGGAAAGGGGGTTTTGGGACATTTTTCCAGTGGGGGAAAAAAAAAACGGCCGAAATTTTTTCGTCCCCGGGCCTTTTTGCAAAGTTTTTGCTTTCCTTTTTTTTCATTTTTTTCGCACGACGCTATTTTCCAAGCCTTCCCTTTTCCCTTTCCCCCCCCAATAGGGGCGCGGCGCATGCGGGCGGCGTGTATGGTGGTACAGTGGCAACCTTAACCCAGCCGCCACCCCGGGCCCTATAGTCCATCCAGGCCCAAATCGGTACCACCGGGGGTGAAAAAACCAATGGTAACTAAAATGTTTTGGGAGTGACTAAAATCTTAAGATATGATAGCCCCCCCCGCACTGGTAGCTTAGTTCGATTTTTTGATGCAATGGGGGTGCTCCCCATAAAAAAGTTTTTTTCAGGTGACGCTGGGGGGTTTTCCTCTTTTTTTTAAATCAATCCACGATCGTTGCAAATTTTGGGACACCTAGTAAATTTGATTCTCTACCAAGTTGTTCTATTTTTTCAAATTTCCTCTTTTTTGGGGATTACCCTAAAAAAAAATTTTTTGGGTTTTTTTTCCCTAAATCTGGAATAAACCCCTAAATGGAAAATTTTAAAAAATATTCTAAACTCTTGTAGCAAATTTGTTTCTCTACGAGTTATTCCATGTATATTTCAGTTTCCCCCTTTGGGTTTTTTCATTTTGGTGTTTTTTTTGTGTTTTTTGGGGGATAATTTATTATTGGAAGGAGCAAACATAGTAAAAGGGTTTTTCCATGTAAAGTTTTTGTTTTTTTTTTTTATGTAATTTTTAAGGGTGATTTTTTTTTTGCAGGGGGGTTTCCCTGACTGTTGACGGCAGATCAACCTCAGCGGGGAAAGAGCAGGATCGACTGTATCATCCCTGTCGATGTGACAGCGATGCTCTGGTGTCACCACGGGTTTTGGGACTCCGGGAACACTTGCTCGGGGCTGCGGATCAGGCAGCATGACCAGTCCGGGGAAGCCCCAAGGGGCCTTAAGAAGGGGAATACCACACATACTTTATCCCCAAAAATGTCGAGTCTCTTTAAAATGAAAAGCCCTGGATTCTATCCTTCCCAAAGGGTGTCAAAAATCAGCAACTCACCCAGGGGGGCCAAAGGGGATGCCCCAGTACTACCCAAAGTACTAGTATGCCCAAATATGTCTTTTCTGCGAAAATCAAGCAAGACATGAAAGCAAAAAAGAAAAGGGGGCCACTCATCAGGGGTTTTTGAGCTACAGCGAGGAAAAGACCCGCAGAGCAGCAAAAAGGAACTAAACCAGAAACCCTTTGGGTTTCTTAGCAGAGCCCTTGTTCTGCAGGGGGTACTACCACAAGTCGGTACAAACCTTTTCAAAAAAGTGTTTCCCAGCGCGCCGGGGTTGGTCAGGTGAAAATCGGAAAAAAAGCGAGGGAGCCGCTACGAAGAGGCTAGTTTAGAACCTCGGGGAACTCTTCTTTTAAAAGGATGAATTATTCCCCCCCCCCGAGGTACCCCTATGAAACCCTCCATCTAGGCTTGAGGTCCATGTTTCCCTGGTTTTTCCAACTAAAACCACGACAAAAAAAAAGTTCGCCAAAAAGATTGAAAACCGTTTGGGAATCCTACGCTTTGTCCCAGATGAAAAGGAAACTTTTTAATCTTCCACGCAGCTTCAAGGACGACCTTCCCCGAAAAGCCCAAAAAATGAAAAAAGATCTGCAAAAGCAAGAGCACTAACTCTGAAATATTTAAACCAAAAAGCAGGAATGAGCTGAGGAATGAGATAAATAAGAAAGATGTGGTCAGCCGGGCCCCCCGATACGATCAAATTTTATTCCTGCAGCGTACTAAATTCCTGACACCCTGCGACAGGAGAGTGTGAGTGTCCAAACTCCTCTGAAAGAGCTCAACGTCTTCCCACACCCTTGGGCGTGACTTGGTTTTTTCGTTACCATGGAAAGACAAAGCCCCAAGACGTATGCTGTCCAATGCTGTAAGTGTTTGACAGGAAAAACAGAATGACCGAACTCTGAATGTCTTGGCCACTGTGGTCCTACTAAATTTTTTGAGGAGATCGTACAGCCCTTTATCCAAAGCGGGAAAATTTAAGGATACTTTCCCTGCCAGAAAAACATCTACCCTGGTGTGTTCAAACCCGGCCTGGGATAACGCCGACTTGAAAAACACTAAGTGGACAGGTTTCTCCAAGTAAATGGCTTTGCTGTCCGTTCCGGTTGCGGCTCTGTGCCAGAAAAGGGCCCGCCAGAGATTACAAGCCCAAAGATAAGAACATCATCTGACCGCATCATTCGCCAATATCAATGTTGGGCGGCGGCAGGCCACCCAGGATTGAGACGCGTAGTCGACACTACCAAAGAGGTCCGGGTTTCAAAGAAAAAGAAAATATCGGGCTTTTACTCAAATGTCGACCTGAAACCATCCATCAGCATTTGGGGACGGGGTTCAACCAAAAAATCCGCAGGACTTGCAGTGGTCCAGGAACTGTAGCTACCTCCACTATCAAGCTCCCCAAAAGAAATGTCCACCTTAATGAAGTCTTGGGCAAACGACCCCCCTGCAGTCCTTACGCTTAACGATTGGTGCGTGTTTTTTCAACCTCTATCCCCAAACTGCCGAGGTTCCTGGAAAAAAGGAAGTTCAAGAAAATTATCATCAGGAGGGCTCTTCCAACAATCGCTCTCCCTCCACCATAGGGAAAGGGTTTCAGGATTTTGGTCTTAAGATCTTGTGTGGGAATCAGGTGTATCGCAGAAGGACTGTCAGGGGGGGGGGACGGCCGGAGGGACAAAAAGCAGTGAGACGCACAAGCTCGTGTAGAAACATGAGAGGGTTTCATGGAAAAACTTTCCTTCCTGGCTAAAGAAAACATTCAAGGGACAACACCACTGGGTGGGAAAACCGAAAAACATCAACAGCTTCCCCCAACAAGTGTCTAGGAAACCTTTCAAAAGCTGATGGAGAGTGAAACATGCACCATATCCTGGCTCTTCCAATTTTCTTGAGACCCTAAAAAATGAAACAAACCTTCAGCTTCTGGATTCTACTGACTGGTTGGATCATGCTGGACCTGGTTCGAGCCTCCAGAGAAGGCAATGGTGCTTCCCTAGGGGCTCCGACAGATGATACCGTGGTGTTTTTTCCTAGACAAATGAACTATCCATTCCCCGACCCTACTTGCCAGATTCTGACTGCCATTTTACACCCGGGTCCTGAACTTCATGAAAGGGGGCTTTTCGGGCCAGATCGGTAGCAAGAAACCTTTGGACGGATTCCGTGGGCCAGACCATCGAAGAACGATCAAAAAAGAACCCCCCAACCCCGGGGGAAAAAGGTTTAGCCGAAAGGGGGGCTGTCGCCAGGTCTCCTACATCGGGGTTCGCCGAGATACTTGAGGGATCAGGGGCCCTGGTAGTAGGCCAAAATATACTGACTTTTAGCCACCCAACTCAGATGCCCGGATTAGAAGAGATGAGGCCGTGTCCAATCTTTAGTTTAGTGGGACCCGCTGTTTAAAACCCTTTAAAAGCAGACAAGGAGATTTGTCATTTGTCAAAATGCGCTACAGCACCCCCGAAGTTGCCAAAAACCTTTTTGGGGGCCCCGAATAGGAAAGGGTGCATATCAAGCCTTCAAGGGAAAAGCGCCTGGAGACCGATACGCCAACTTACATTTTTTAGACACATGACAAGACAAAATGAAAGTTCACTAACATCAGAAAAAGCCACGTCCAAGGCCTGCCAAAGGGGGCTATCTGAAGGCGACAGGAACCTATTTGGCCAAGATCCTTGTTGCTAGAAAAAAGCTCAAAAAGGTGATTTTTGGCTCATCCCCTGGGCCTTTGCCATGGGCACTTGCCAGCGGTGAGGGTCTCTTTCCCCAAGACCAACAAGGCGCCCTAGCAAGGGAGTTGGGAGGTGTTTTTTTTCCTGCAGGGTACCCACCCTTGCTCCCTAATTGTGGGTGACCCGGTCCGAAAAAGAAGGGAAAAAGACAAAACTTTTTTTACAGCTTGCAGGCACAGCCTGATCCGTTGCCAGAGGGGGCTAAGACAGGCGCATTGATGTTTTGTTTGAAAAGTCTACGGAACATCCATCAAAAGAGCGAAAGAGCAACAGAAGTGCGGGCCCGGGTCCTTTCAAGAACATTCAAAACCCGGGGACAACATCCAGCGGGAGAAAGCTATCGTAGTTCCTCCAACAAGGGAATCTCATCAGTCCTGGGAGAAAATGGAAAAAACCACAGCACAGGGAGAAGTCGAGGGCAAGGAGCTGTATGTCCATGTGAGCAGTCTGCTTCAAAATCACCAAAGAGCAGTGGGGAAAAGGGGTCCCGAGCTTTAAATCAAGTCAAAAAGAAGCAAAACAGCCTCCTTCTCCATGCACTTCATGCAGCGAATCTGGGGACAATCTTCATCATCACTGCGGGGGATACAGACGTCTGGTCCTGTGTCTGGGCATGTGCCACAAGATCCCCTCCCCCTGTTCCAAAATGCGGGGCGAAGAACGGACCAGATTCCTGGATATCACCCCACTGGCCGACTGGGGGCAGCGGTTGTTTATTATTTTATGCATGCCCTTTTAAACTTTTACCGTCGGCATTCGCTCTGGGGGGAAAATGACGACACTCAGCATTTAAGATGGACAAGACTACCAGGACTTTCCCAAATTGGGGCTCATGGGAAAGGGCTCCTGAATCTTTTTAGAAGCTAAGGGGAAAAAACCGCCACATGTCCTGCCTTACCCCCCAAACTGAGGTGAACAAACTTCGGTATAGCTGTTTTGTGCGGACTGGAGAGGTGGACAAATCAATCCCCCCTTTTGGGGGACTGTTCATGCTGCACTACGTGCAAACTACCCGGCGCGATCTGGGGGAAAGTTTTGCGAGCCAGCCATTTGTTGCGAACCCAACAGCTGCGGCTGGATGACAGATGAGGAGGCAAGCTTTTCCCCGCAACTGGGGCGAGGCTCCCCGCACCAGTCTGTTATTTTAGTACTGTCTGCAAGTGTGTCGGTTGCAACTCCCCAATGCCTTGCCTCCAAGGGCTGAAGGTGTACACATTCAGGTTCAGACATGCCAGAACAAGGCTATTGAAGAAGACCGTAGCACAAAGTCGTTCCGATCTGACGTAGGATATTGGGGTTTAAATTTGGGCCCATAATAGTAAGTAAAAAGCCCATGCAGTTGTGTGTATTTACAGGGCTTGTTTTAAAATGTACAATTACTTTTAAATTTTTTAGTGACATTAGGCTTCCCTGTCCCCAAAATTTGCTTTTTTAAAAAAATTCTAATTTTCGGTAGGGTTTCTATTAAGAAGTGATACGACCTTAAGCTACCATGTGAAAGGGCATCATATCAAAACATAAACTGAGAAGTGCAACTAAAAACCCTAGAAAATTTAGTCACCCGGGGTGGTACCGATACCCCAAAAATTTGGGGGGTCTGCTCCGGACTACTAGGAGTGAGTTTAAAAACCCCCTTTCCCCCCCATTTTTTCCCTTTGCTATATAAAATTGTCTTTTGTTACCATAAAATTATAAAAAGTGACTGTATACCAATTTCTGGTGGAAAAGGACACTAAACGGCATTCTCAAAAATATTGCTTATATTCACAAAAAAATCGTCATGGACACAAATTAAAAATGAAATTACTTTTTGGGTTAAAGGGGTTAAATAATAATGACGATGAGTATAGTATCAACAAATACATTTTTTTGTCTGCTAACGGGGACGCGAAGTAGCATTAGCGGAGTATTTTGTTTTCCTTTTTTCTTATTTTGTTTTTTTTTTCCCGACTGCAGACCTCCCTACCAGATTCCTTGTTACCCGGGGGCCCCAAATCTGAAGGCTTTTCCTGCATCCCCGAAATGTTCTTGGTATTACAGGGAGAATGACCCTGCCGTCCTTATTTACGTTTATACACGTACAGGCGGTATAGTGTTCTGCTAAATCTGCTTTAAAAAAAAATTGGGAGTCTTTCTAAAACCCTTTTTTCTTTTGTCTCCCCTTTTCTACCTCTCTCTCCTCCTCTTCTTTTAAAAAAATCGGCTTTTCCTTTTATATCATTTTTTTTTCCTTTTTGTTTCCCTTTATAACTCTCTCCCTCTTTTAAAAAAAGCCTTTTTTCAACTATACCCCTCCTTTTTTTCTTGTTCCTCCTTTCTTTACTCCTCTCTTTTAACCCTTTTCCTACTTTACTACTCCTCTAGAGTCTGACTACCGCCCCTTACTACCCCTAAGGAAAACCCCGTGTAGGTCTCGCAGCCCCTTGAGCTCCTTTTTTTTTAGTTTTTATGTTCTAGACTTTAAAACGTACCTTCCTTCCCCTTTGGGTGTGGACCCTATGAGTTGGCTACTACCGCATCAACTACTTCGAGTGTGAACGTTCTTCTTTAAACTTTTGAGTTTTGGACCGTAGGGAGCGTTGGCTACTACGCATCAACTACTTCGAGTGTAACTTTCTTGTCTTTACTTTTAGAGCGGGACCGTATGAGCTTGGCTACTACCGCTCACTACTTGAGTGTGAATTAACGTTCTTGTCTTTACTTTTAGATTGTGGCCCGTATGAGCGTTGGCTACTACCGCATCAACTACTTCGGGGTGTGAATACGTTCTTGTCTTTACTTTTAGATGTGTGGCCCCACATGACGTTGGCTACTACCGCACTTACTACTTCGAGTGTGACCCAGGCACTGTATTTGACGACGAGTTGGACCGGGTGTCTTTCCCTCCCTCGCCAATCCCCCTTGCGGCAAACCGGTGAAGTGAACGTCACCCCCATCGTCCCCCTTTGCCCGCTTAAGGCCAAGAATGCCATCAGTACGCCCCCTGCTACCAGCCTCGAACTCGAACTCTGTGTGACGGCTGCTACAACGAGAAAATCTTCAAGCCCTTCCCTCACAGCCTGTGCATCGGGACGAAGTTGTTTGATAAGGGGAGGAATCGATGTGTGCCTCGACCCCCAAGTAAGAAAGAGGAGGAGGAGGAGGAGGAGGAGGAGGAGGAGGAGGAGGAGGAGGAGGAGGAGGAGGAGGACGAGGACGAGGAGGACGAGGACGAGGAGGAGGAGGAGGAGGAGGAGGAGTGGGGGTAACCTAACCTAACCTAACCCTCAAACTAACCTAACCTAGCCTATGAAACATTTTAGGTTTGCACAACATTTCATTGTTACTTTCTCACTCGGAACTATAGAAACAGTAAAGAGGTAAAAAATACTTGAATCCAAACACAGTTATGTTCTAAATATTAGCCGGAGTGGGTAATGATGATACTGACTTTATTATTTCATTGCAATCAACACTTCTCTTTCCAGGCAGTCACTTGTGTCCAATGCCCGACTTCGTTCTGCCCTCCTTCCCTCCTCCCGCGAGCGGTTTTTTCCCCACCGCTACCCAGCAGCCTTCACAAATCACCACCACGGCCCCCAATGTGATCGTCGTGCCGCTCTTCGACATTCCGTGTACCGACGAGGCGAGGAACCATGTCCTGATCGACTTTCAAAAGGATCTGTGTTACGAGTACTGTACGAGTAACACACAGGGTCGGCGGTGGCTGTGCCCTGACTACTACCACTGCACACAGGCCCAAGGCGGCGCGTGGGAGGTCGAGTTGAAGACATGCCACGGGGAAACGCTCTTCGGCGAGAACGCGGACCAATGCGCCGCTGCCCCAGTCAGGTAGGTACTGAGTCAAAGTATGTTATGGTAGTACACTGGGGTATAGGTAGGATTTCCTTATAGCATGATGCAAAAGCTAAGGAGAGTCAAATGTATTGTTACCCTCCTTAGCTCTTGCACATACAAGGAAATAGTTACAAATCTATCCAGTGTGCTACCATAACAAGTACTGAAGGGAGGGATGACAAGCCTTAAGATTCAGTTTGTATCACTTGTCAAGCGGGAAACAGTGCTGATAAAGTGCTCATGTAGACGTATAACACCTGTTTACGATAATTTAACGAAGGAATTTATTGTTTATTACACAATTACTTACCCTATACTACTCATAATGATACTAATACTTGATACTCTTATCCTTGCAGATGCGGTATTATGTTAACGCCTTCTGTACACCACTTAAAGAGACGACGGAAAAAGCAATTAATATTCTTTCTCTCTCTCTCTCTCTCTCTCTCTCTCTCTGTTAACGCCTTCTGTACACCACTTAAAGAGACGACGGAAAAAGCAATTAATATTCTCTCTCTCTCTCTCTCTCTCTCTCTCTCTCTCTCTCTCTCTCTCTCTCTCTCTCTCTCTCTCTCTCTCTCTCTCTCTCTCTCTCTCTCTCTCTCTCTCTCTCTCTCTCTCTCTCTCAAGGGCAGGCTCCTCCTTGATAAATGTTGTTACCTACTTACACATGACCATTGACACACCGAGCTAACGTCCTGCCACACAAACAGTGGGTTCTGCGAGATGAAGCGCCGCGGTAAATCTTCATTAGACGGACCAAGATTGTTCACCAGGAGATACTTTAATGGTTCAAAAAGAAATATGTTCACAGTTCAGATTAAAGCGATGGCCTTTGAATTACTTAGACGCATAAAGAAGGATTCACACTTAGTTTTTTTTTTAAATCTAACTATATATTCTATTCTTGAAAAATCCAAAAAGGTTGTTCACCATGAGATATTATAATTGTTCACAAAGAAATACGTTCACAGTTTAGATGAAAGCCATGGCCACTGATTTATTTAGACGCATAAAAAGCATTTACACTTAGTTTATTTAAATTAAACTAAATATTATATTCTTGAAAAATCTATAAACTCATAAAGGTCATAAATAAAGTCATAAAAAAGTCATATAAATAAATCATAAAAAGTCATATTTGATGTCTACCAAAATACAAAAAAATAAATACGAAATTCGTTAAAAAAAAAAAAAAAAAAAAAAAAAAAAAAAAAATTCGATACAGTTTACACATGTTTGGAAAGAGAAACATGTGTGTGTTGTAACCCATCTCTACACCGGACTCGAACCCAGGACTGCACGTGACTATATTGGAATGCTGCATATACTGTAATAAAAAAATCATTCTGTTATCCTGTACAATACAAAAACAATTATATTATCCGACCACCAATATTTGTCTTTATTTGATCTATAATCCTATATATTTTTCTATATTTATTGTCTTTATAGAATGTAACCAACCAACTGTTCCAAATACTACTGATTAAAAATATTACTTATAAAAATTTCGATGTAGTTATTTATAAGGGCAAGAATTTGAACAATACCCACACCTTCTCTTACTCTTATTCCATTACTGTCTCCTTTATAGGGACTGGCAACTAAGCGGATTTTGTGTTACCTCCTTTTGGTGTGCCCTTGACCAGTCCTGTGTGATGTAAAAAAAAAAAAAAAAAAAAAAAAAAAACCTTCACTCGAAAACAAAATTGCCATATTTCCTATGTGTGTGCTCCCCACCAAAACCCCGGTTTCCACCATGTCCCCAAACTGTGGTATAGAAGAAGATAGGGGTGGAGCCTTGTTTTAGATTTACCCTATATATATATATATATATTAATATATATGTGATTTTATATTTGTTAATAGTATGTTATGAAGAGGATTAAAGGTATTTTTTGTGTACCTGTTTTATGTTGACATATTTAATGGTGTAAAAGTGTACTCCGCTTTCACAAATTGGGAGGTGCGAGGTTATATTTCCGAGTGATCCGAACTTTCGCAATAACAAAAATGGTCGTTAATGAGGTGAAAATTCCCTATTCCCAAATTCCCTGTTCTGACTTGTCCTTTCATTTACGAAAGTTCGTACACTTACAACATGCACCTCACAAATCTACACGAATCGGGCCCCCAATTAAAAAAAAATCAAAACCGCAAAACGATATCAAACTTTTTGGGTAAAGACGAATCCCGGGAGGCAAAAAAAGGTTGAAGCCGATATTTTTTATAAGGTCCGAAAAAGCGAGGGTTGTGTGTAACAAAAACTTGAAAAAGTACTACAGGAGCATCTGTATATACCTAATATTTGGGTTTGGTGAATTAGTGGATGGTTAGGGGTCAAGATTTTTTTCCAATAGGAAATAAAAAAATTATGAAACTAGTTATAGAAATTTGTATTTGTTGATTGAATTTTAAATCGATTTACGGGGCATTTTGGTTGCAAGTACTGCCAATCAGATTAACGGGCCCTTTGTCATTAAAATCTGGGTTTAAAATACATTTTTTTTTTTAGTTATGTTGGATTATTTGCTTCTGTTTTTTTTTTTACGCCTTAAAAAAAACTTCTATAAAGGTCACAAAAAAAACTAAACTTTTTAAAATTTTTTGCTTTCCTTGTATATTTACCCTGTTCATCTAAAAAGGGTGGCAAATACGGTAAAAATTTAGGATAAACTATAAAACGACTATTGTATTTTGAAAAAAACACTCATAATGCTGTCTGTCTCTTTTTCTTTCATGGAAAGGGTTTAATTTGCAATAGAAAACAGTTATTTCAGGTATGTATGTGCCTTTTGCATGAAGTTTATCCGACCGAAGATGAAGGAGAAGACTCTGAGAGGAGTGAGGGGGGGAGTAAAAAAAATAAATAATATCTTATTTCCTAAAAACAGGTTTTTTATATCAACTTCATCACAGATGTTCTTGCAAATTACAAAAAATGAAACTTCTGAAAGTCAGCAAAAAAAAAAAAAAAAAAAACAAAAAAAGAAAGTCAAAAAAAACATTAAAAGGAAAATTTAATTTTATAACTTAAACAATAAGAACAAATCACTTCAAAATTTTAAAATACTACTACCCTATGAACTGCTTTTTCATAGGGGGAAAAAAATAAATTTAAATTGGCTAAATTTTTAAAAGAAATTTTTAAAAATAAAGACTTAAAAGTGTAGACTTCCAAAATTTGAGCTAAAGGAAAAAATTGTTCCCATAGTTAAGGGCCCTTTGTACGTGTGGCCCCAGTTGTCTGGTTTTGGGCAATAAAGGGTCTTTTGCTGCCTTGTCTGGCTGATTTCCCTGACAAGGAAAAAACTGATCCCACCCCCGGATAAAACCCCTTTGAACCCTTTATAAACAGCGAAACTTTTCATAAAATATCTGTCTTTAATTTTTAAACCACTTTAATTTTTATGATAGAGTAACGTGATCTTCTATCTTGCTCCTCCAATAGCTGTTTAGCTGCAAATTTTGCATTTTTAAAACCTAAAAAAAAAAGTTGGAAAAGTTTTTGTTGAGCCCCTTACCCTACGTAATTCTTTAAGCAAGGGAAGGAAGATTAATTTAAATCCCAAAAAATTTCCCAAGAATGAAAAACAGCCCCCCTACTTCCGCAAAATAAAAACGCCCCAACCCCAAAGCGGAAAATCCCGGGCCGGGCGGGAAAGATGAGGGCCCATTAAGAATCCCTCTTTATCCCTGACCCTTGCCATCAGGTGCAACAGTTATAAAAAAAATAAGCCAAAATGGGGGAACTCGACCCAGCCACCCCATAAGCCGAGGGCCCCCCCTCTTTACCTGCCCTATTAATAGTCCTTTTTTAGGGAAAAAAAAAAAACTTAATGTGAAGGATATTTTTGTGATCCATTCACAACGCAGCTTATCGTAACTTTTAATGGCTTTCATTCGAGGGGTACTTTTTCGTCAGTGTGGCTGTTTTGTTTACAATTAAGCTGTGAGCGCCGAGGGGCGAGCCTCGAACCTCCCGTCAGCCCTTTTTGGCAGGCACGAAAAAAGAGAGGAAGGAAAAAGCCCTAAAAGCCGGGTTCTTTCGGCTTCTCTCCCAAAATTTTCCTGAGGTCTTTATCGAAGGGTGATTCACGGAGGGGGAAGGAGGAGAGAGAGAGAGAAGAAGGGGAAATCACAAAAGGTGTTTTTGGTTGGCTCGCTTCTCTCTCTCCCCTCCCTCTCTCTCTCTCTCTCTTTTCCCCTTTGTCTCTCTCTGTCTATCTGCCCATCTATTTCTCCCCTCTCTCTCTCTCTCCTCTCTCTCTCTCTCTCTCTCTCTCTCTCTCTCTTCTCTGTGCCCCTCTTCGCCTCTCTATCGTCATCTGCCATCTATTATGTCTTTTCTTCTCCCCCTTTTCCTCTCTCCTCTTCCCCTCTCTCTCTTCCCCCTCTCTCTCTCTCTCTCTCTCTCTCTCTCTGTGTCTCTGTTTTTGCCTCTCTCATTGTCATCTGCCTACTATTTATGTCTCTCTCTCTCTCCCTCTCTCCTCTCTTCTCTCTCTCTCTCCTTTTTCCCCTTTTCTCTCCTTCCCCCTTCTCTCTCTTCTCTCTTTCATTTCTAAAGAAATAAAATGCTTTGGGGGAAAAGATTTTTTTCTTGTACTCTTTTTCGTATGTGTGTGTGGGTGTGTGGTGTTTTGGTTTTTGCGTGGTGTGTGTGGTGTTTTGAAAATAAAAGACTTTGAAAAAACTTTTAAAGGATTAACCTCAACAAAAAGGGAAAAAAAGGAGGATAGAAAGAAGGGAAAGGAAGGGGGGGGAGGGAAAGGGAAAGAAAAAAAAGAAGGGGGGGGGGGGGGGAAGGAGAAAGGTTTAATGGTCCAACAAAAAGGGACCTTAAGAAAAAAAGGAGAGAGATAAATTTTTTTTTTTCCCCCTTTTAAAAGGGAAGGAAAAAAAAAAAAAAAAAGAGAGAGAAAAAGAAAAGGGCCAAAAGAAAAATGAAAGACAAAAACAAAAAAAAAGGGGGGAGGTAAATCATATTTCCTTGAACAACCCAAAAAAAAAGTCAAAATTTTTAAAAATCGAAAAACAATTTTTACAAAAAAGACCCCGAAAAATTCTTTTCCCCGGAAAAGGTTATAAACTCAAAAAAACTCTTTTTTTTTCCTTCTTTTTTTTTAAACAATTTTTAAAAACGGTCTAAAAACTAAAAAAAAAAAGAGAATCATGAGTATTGGATTCCTTTAAGACTCTTTAAATTTTACCGTAATAAAAAGTGAAGTCGCCCGTTCTACGGTTCTTTGTTTTTTTCAACGGTTTTGGGGCGTTAATACTTAATTTGTACATCCATGATTTCAGGAAAAATTAGAAGGGGCTATCTGGAAAAATCTGTTCATTTGGTTTTTTCTCTGGTCATATTAGGGGTATACATAAAAAATTTAAAAAAAAAAAAAAACCGGTGGTAAACCTCCTATACCCACTACAGTAAAGTCGCCAGCTGTATTTTTAACCAACAGTTTTAGCGCCACACTGGGGGGAAATTTAGGGAAATTTGAGGAAAATAAAAAAAGTCTCTATATTATTAGCTCGGGAAAAATGCTTGGATATTAAAAAATTTCCCCTTTCCCAAAGTGAAACAAAAATTATTCAAGTTTGAAAGATCGGGGAAATCTTGTGTCTGTCGCCCCAAAAGCATTTTTACTGTCTGTCATCGCGCGAAAAAAAGTGAAACAAAATGCGCAAAAAGTTTACTTGCGATACAAAGCATAAAAAAAGCTGAAAAAGGGTAGATTTTACAGCCTGATATAAACTACTGGTTAAATCTTCAGTGGCACATAAAAAAACAGTAGTGATGCTTAATTTGTAAATTTTGGGGCCCGGCGACTTCACGTAGGTGGGACTTCCTGTTATTACGGAGGGGAGACGAGGGGAAAAATAACTCGAGGAAAATAAATATAAATAAAACCCTAAATACAAAAATATACAAACTGCAAATAAAAAAGCAGTAAATTAACCCCGGCAACACATGACCATAAAAACAAAAATATATAAACAAAAAATAGATATACTAGATACATCTCGATACCCCCTTTTCCCCCTAAACCCAAAATTAGAAAGAGAAAGACGGTTTAAATATTTATCTTAAACCCCTTTGGGGGCCCGAACGTAATTTTAAATTTTAATAACCCCCCATTCGACGATTTTTGAAAATAAACAAATTAAAGATATGACCGTTTTAAAACCTTGTCCATTATAATTTTGGTTTTTTAGTACTTTTTCGTAGTTTTTTGGGCTTATAAAAAGACGATTTTATATACAAAGGAAAAATCTGGTGTAAGGGGTTAAGCTCTCTGATATATAAAATATTTTCCTACTATTTCGGTACATTTCGCTATCACAGGGCCTTTTGCGGGCACAGGGGCCCCAAGCACCAAAGGGGCCCCCAAAACTGCCATAATTTGCTTTTTTTTATAACTTTGCTCTTTTCCCCTAAAAAATTTCACCAGATCGATGCTTTAAAAATAAAGGCTTGCCCCGGACCCCCTTAGAGGGCTTGGAATCCCCCCCCATAATTTTACAAAAAGGGGCCCCAAAAAGCATTTTTGCATAGGGCCCCCCAAGGGTAGAACGGCAATGGGTATCAGGCTCTTCCCCCCGAAATCGTCCTCAAAATCTGATAGCCCTCCAGTACAAAGAGCCTAAATTTCATCTTTAAAGGAACAATAAATTTTAAAGTTTTTTTATTGTGATTTGTAGAGGCAATGGGGGTTTAATTAAAAGGGCCGTAGGTAGAGAAGAGAGAGAGAGAGAGAAGGGAGGAGAGGAGAGGGGGGGAAAAAAAGGAGAGAGAGAGAGAAGGAGAGAGAGAGAGAGAAGAGAGAAAAAAAAAAAGAGAGAGAGAGCATTGTAGCATGGATATATTTTGTTTGTGTCTGTCCAGCGAATCAGATAAACCCTTTCTATCTATCAAGGAAAAATGCTCTCTCTCTCTTTTTTTTTTTTTAAAAACTAAAAGGGGTACCCCCGGGCACCTTAGAGGGGTTGGAATCCCCACCAAGTTTTTCAAAAAAGGGGCCCCAAAACAGCATTTTTGCTAGAGGCCCCAAACAGCATTTTGCCTAGAGGCCCCAAAAAGCTTTCGCAAGAGGCCCAAACAGCATTTCGCCTAGGGCCCAAACGCATTTCGCCTAAGGCCCCAAACGCATTTCGCTAGAGGCCCCAAACAGCATTTGCCTAGAGCCCCAAACAGCATTTCGCAGAGGCCCCAAAACAGCATTTCGCATAGAGGCCCAAACAACATTCGCATAGAGGCCCCAAACAGCATTTCTTAGAGGCCCAAAACAACATTTCGCATAGAGGCCCCAAACAGCTTTCGCATAGAGGCCCAAACAACATTTCGATAGAGGCACCAAACAGCATTTCGATAGAGGCACCAAATAACATTCGCATAGAGGCCAAACAGCATTTCCATAGAGGCCCACAACATTTCGCATAGAGGCCCAAACAGCATTTGCATAGAGAGCCCCAACAACATTCGCATGAGGCCCAACAGGCATTTCGCATAGAGGCCCCAAACAACATTCGCATAGAGGCCCAAACAGCATTTCGCTTAGAGGCCCAAAGCATTTCGCATAGAGGCCCAAACAGCTTTCGCATAGGGCCCAAACAGCATTTCGCATAGAGGCCCCAAACAGCATTTCGCTTAGAGGCCCCAAACAGCATTTCGCATAGAGGCCCCAAACAGCATTTCGCATAGAGGCCCCAAACAGCATTTCGCATAGAGGCCCCAAACAGATTTCGAATAGGGGCCCCAAACGCATTCGCATAGGGCCCCAACAGCATTCGCATAGAGGCCCCACAGCTTTCGCATCAGAGGCCCCAAACAGCTTTTCGCATAGAGGCCCCAAACAGCATTTCGCATAGGGGCCCCAAGAGGCTAGAAACGACACTGGGGTCAATAATTCATAACAAACTAACATGTCAACAAAAACATCTCGTACTTCGATCATCTCCGGATCTTGTCAGGGTGGAAAAATCGCGATCCGGTAGATATTTCGTGCCTACAGATGATAACACTACTAAATAATAGCGATGATAATAAACGCTACTTAATTGATACTTAATATACAAGTAGTAATAAGTATGTAATATAATAGAGAGGTAGCATATGCGGAAGAGAGGGACGGGAAAGCCAGCAGTCCATATATATGACTTAGAGGAGAGGAGGAGGAGGAGGAAAGAGGAGGGGAAGGGGGGAGGAAGAGGAGGCAGAGACGAAGAAGAGGGAGGAGAGGAGACAGAGGAGACGAAGAGACGAAGGAGGATAAGGATGGAGACAAAAAAGAATGGAGGAGGAGGAGGAGAAGGAGGAGGAGAAGGAGGAGAAGAGGGGGGAGGAGGAGGAGGAGGAGGAGGAGGGAGGAGATGCAATGCTTACGCTAGTATTGTCGTAAAAGCCACGCAAACCAGTTATTGGGAGAAGGAATGGAAGGAGGAGGAGGAGGAGGAGGAGGGGAGGAGGCGATTTAAAACGAGATAGCAGAGGAGATGGGTGGTGGAGGGAAGGGAGAAGTGGAGGGATGATGGGAGGGGAAAAGAGGAAGGGGGAGATGAAGGGGAGGATGGGAAGGTGGGGTAGGCAGAAGAGGTTAAAACGGATGGTGGTGACAGGAGCGAGTGAGTAACGTAGCCTACCATGCATTGCTCCCGGAAAATCCAATTAACATAGTAAATATGATTAATACATATAAAACAAAAACCCGGCCGCCCCTTTGACGTAAAAAAATATGACAATGAATCTACCAATAATAAGACGAAAACTCTACACAAATGAATGGTACGGTAAATATAAGCAAAAAGGTTTACTGTGTGTAGAGATGACATATTTTACTACAAGATACTTGGACAGCTCGTGTGTAAAACCTCCGCCCGTTTTTCGCCGTAGCAATAAAACTCTTTCAAGCTTTCAATCGGCGGCACAACGAATGCTTATTTACTCCTTATGGAGTGCATTGATAGGGGAGGGACTGACATGTTTTTCTTTTGCCTCGCCCACACCGCTGAACGGCAGGAGGAAGTATATAATTTGCAGGCATTTGTAGCGACCTCGACAAGGCCTCCGCAGCAAGTGGGAAGACTCTCAAACTTAAAATCTCTTTCCTCTGTCATCCTTTTCGAGTCCTACTTTCTATGGTACCTCTGGCAAACAGTATATTTTGGCTACAGCTTATGCGGTCATCGTGCCAGTTCGCATAGGGGAAAGCTGGGGGTTTGCGTTTAAACTGTTGCTTGTTGTTGTTTTCAATTTGTCGATGAGGAAAAACTTTCAACTATGTGGGAAAGAAATATAAAATAGAAATAAAAAATAAAAAATAGGAAAATAACTGGTCACAAATCAGGGTGGTAAATGATTGGAATGGACTCAGTCGTCGGGTAGTAGGTACGTTTTGCTCGTGCGATTATTGCTCAACGCTGATCGGTCATGGACCTCAACGATGATCGTCAAACGAATTGTCTGGGCACTAATTCTTTGTTTTTGGAATGGCGTTTTGCTTCGAGCGGCCGGCCGCTAGAAGTCGCTTAACCGATCATCGTTGGTTCCGAATAGTCGCACGGCTGTGGGGGTGAATATAACGCAATCGCAAACGAACATTTGAATTGGAAGGAGTGTTCTGCGTCATCATGGTCCCAAGTTTTCCGAATATGAACAGATGAAGATCCTTGGGAGGAAGTTGCGAAAACATCCAGCGTTGTGAGCAGCTCTCACATCCCAAACACCAGGACCACGATGTGAAAGACAAAGTCTGGGCAGAAGAAGTCGCCGCCAAAGTTGGAAAAACAGGTGAGTATGATTCTGTTTTATATTTCCACCAAGGCTTTTTTCGTTTTGTTGTTAATATTTTTTATGGCTTAATAAAACGCAGTGGTGTCAATTCGACATTTTCTGTGTATATTAATATAACTTGTACAAATTGACATTATATGACTATTTTATTTATATGAAAGCTCATAATCGAACATACCGTGTTTTGTAAAGTATATGTTTATGTCTGTTACTGTTTTTGTTTAATAAACAACAAAGTTGATAATGGACTCGATGTGCTCGAGTAACAAGTCGGAATAGGTTTGTAACCTTAATCTATTTATATGTACCGTATTTATTTATGAAGTTTTAATATTTGATTAACAACCTCCTCCTTCTACTCAATTTGCTCAATGCCATTTTCTAGCGACATGGGACACTTCAGGGACACTTCCGCCACTGACTGTAAAAAAAATAAGCTGTTCGTTGAAAATCGAATACAGTAGACCAGGGACGCTCGAAGCAAAACAATACACCCTCTATGATACGTGCAGCGATAATCGTGAACAATCATCGTAGAGCGATAATCGTGATATCGCACCGAGCAAAAAGTACCTTTAGTGCGGAGTCAATAGTGAGCTTTTAAAAAGTAGGCTGGATACATTAATGGATGGGGATGAAAGGTGGATGTAGGTAGCGTTAAGATAACAGGAAAGAACTACCAAGTGCTAGCTCGCGGACTCTTGTAGCTTCTTATTTTTTTATGGTTTTATGAAAGATTAGAAAAAATTCTTCCATGTGCTATACAAAAAGCGCTGGGAAAGATTCTATGACAAATATATCTACATCCGTTTCATTTTGATTTTCGTGACTCAAATCTACACTAAATATCACACAGTAGTAGTCTTCCCATAATGTTTTTGTTTGTGACTTCATGAGCTGACTGAAGGAGCAAAATAGGTAAAGAAATATAATAATAAAAAATTTCAATTATGGTATTTCACGAACTAATGGGCAATTTAAGTTAACCCTTTGAGACCCAGAACGTAATTTCCATTGTAATTGGGTACCATTAGACGATTTTTAGTGACTATAAGCAATGTTTTATAGCTAGACCTGTTTAGTATCCTTGTCCACTAACAAAATTTGGTATATTCAGTTAGTTTTCGAAATTTTATGGCTAACAACATACAATTTTTTATAGAAAAGGAAAGATCTGGGCGTGAAGGGGTTAAATCATATATACAAAGGGTAGAACTACGTATATATGTTTACCAGGCAAGGAACCATGCATAGAGGAGTTAATGGTTATGCAAAAAAAAAAATTACAACGACGGGAAAACAATCTGCCTTAGCATAACTTTTTTGAGCTGAGGCTGCCTGACAAGGAAATTATTGTATTTTGCCAGGTCAAGCAAGAGATACTGTTGCTTTAAAATTAGTGACATGAACGGGTAACAAAACTTAATGCATAATCACACAGGTCAAACAACAACAAGCAGACAAGTTTTTTGCTTATGGAGAACAAGGAAACTTGCACAGAGGAAAAACCAGACTGAAATTTTTTTCCTGATAAGCATCAAATTCTTCTTCTTTCTGTTTAAAAATCACTTTATCCCCTAAGAACATAAGAAAATAAGGAAGCTACAAGAGGCCACGAGACCTACACGAGATGTTCCTATTACTATAACACTACCCACAATCCATCTTTCATCCCCATCCATGAAATTATCTAGCCTACTTTTAAAGCTCTCTAATGATCCGCACTAACTACCTGACGACTGAGTCCATTCCAATCATTTACCAACCTATTTGTGAAGTATTCTATGAGGTTGAGGGCCGATGATACGCTTCCTATCTATGTATCTATCTATCTTCCTATTATGCTTCCTAAATTTTCTATCTTCCTATATGCGATGATCTATCTATTTCCTATTAAGCATTTTTTCGAAGTGCATTTTTTTCGAAATGCATTTTTTTTAAAAGGGGCATTTTTCAAGAGCATTTTTTTCGAGTGCATTTTTTCGAAGTGCATTTTTTTTTGAAGTGCATTTTTTTTTGAAGAGTTTTTTCGAAAGGGATTTTTTTCGAAGAGCTTTTTTTCGAAGACATTTTTTTCGAAGTGCATTTTTTAAGTCTTTTTTCAAGGCATTTTTTGAAGTGCAAATTTTTCGAAATGCATTTTTTTCGAAGTGCAATTTTTTCGAAAAGGGATTTTTTTCGAAGTGCATTATTTGAAGTGCATTTTTTTCCAGGGAAAATTTGGGGGTTTGGGGAAAAAATTGGGCCCCCGTTTGGACCCCCGGCCCCCGGGAGGAAAATTTCGAAAAAAAAAAAAGGGGCCCCCCTTTCCGGGGTTTGGGGGAAACAGGATAAAAAAAATTTGAAAAAAAATTTATGGGGGAAGAGGTTTAAAACCCCAAAAAAAAAAAAAATTCAAAAAAAAAAAAAAAAAAAAAAAAAAAAAAAAAAAAAAAAAAAAAAAAAAAAAAAAAAAAAAAAAAAAAAAAAAAAAAAAAAAAAAAAAAAAAAAAAAAAAAAAAAAAAAAAAAAAAAAAAAAAAAAAAAAAAAAAAAAAAAAAAAAAAGGGGGGGGGGGGGGGGGGGGGGGGGGGGGGGGGGGGGGGGGGGGGGGGGGGGGGGGGGGGGGGGGGGGGGGGGGGGGGGGGGGGGGGGGGGGGGGGGGGGGGGGGGGGGGGGGGGGGGGGGGGGGGGGGGGGGGGGGGGGGGGGGGGGGGGGGGGGGGGGGGGTGGGGGGGGGGGGGGGGGGGGGGGGGGGGGCCCCAGGACGAGTGAGTACGTCCAGCATGCTCCCAAAAAAAACCAATTAACCCGGGGTTATATAATAATACTAATAAAAAAAACCGTCCCCCCCCCTTAGACGTAAATATGAAAAACTGAACTACAATAAAAAGAAAAAAAAACTCACAAATATGAAGGGTAAGGTAAATATAAGAAAAAAGGATTAGTGTGTGTGGGAGATGAAATTTTATACGAAAAACTTGACAGTGTGTGAAAACCTCCCCCCGTTTTTTGCCCTAGAAAATAACTCCTTCAAGCGCAATCGGGGGCACCGAATGCTTATTACTTCCTATGGAGATGATGATAGGGGAGGGATGACATGTTTTTTTTCCCTCGCCCACACCCTGAACGCGGGAAGCATTAATTGCAGCATTGTAAGCCCCCCTCGACAAGGCCTTAGCACAGAGGCCCCAAACTTCATGGAGGGGCGCCTAGTTTATATCTGGATTTCGGGGGCGCAGAGCTATATATATATATATATATATTAATATATATAATATATATATATATTAATAATTTTTTTAATTAATAATATATAATATAAATAAAAAATATTATATAATAATATATATAATATATTATTATATATATATATATATATATATATATATATATAATATATATATATTATATATAATAAAATTATAAATTTCCTCTTCAACGCCAGAAATTTTATTCCTTTCTTAGTTTTATATTTGTGGGGGCTGAGAACCCCAGTTCACACAGATATGAGGTTAAAAATTTGCAAGGTATTTTCGGGGCCCTTTTGGAAAATTGTGGGGTTCGTTTTCCTTTTGAATCAAAAAGTTCTAATGCATACCAGATATTGCAGTTTTGTGTGCGGTCATACGGATGTTGATAGTTCTCTTCTTCAAGGAGCAATTTGGGCTTGCCAAGGGATCGTAAACGATGGTTTTATCAGCCAGTCATAATTTAAAACAAAATATTTGGAAAATATTTTCTATGTTCTTCCTGGGTTTCAAGGAGCTGCTTAATGAGTGGAACAAGCTGTATATTTAGTTTCGCATTTTTTTGAAACATGTAAATATTGCCTTCACCACCCTTTCATTCCAGACCCAAAATTTTTTCTACCAAGTTTTCTTTTTGTCAGAAGAGTTATATTTTTTCATTTCTTCCTTGATATTGCTTTAACTTGTTAAAGGTGTTCAAATATGTCGCCAAGTAGATATTTTTGCCTCCAAATTTCATCAGAAGTAATTCGCAGAATTCAGTTTCCCCTAAAGGGGTAAAGAAAAGGGGAGCTTTTCCCTCTCTCAGTTCATGCCCGGGAAACACTTTCCCTCGAAAAACCCCGGATTCTGTGGGGGGGAAAAAACCTTCGTGAGGAGATCCCATTTCTTCAAAAGAAGGAAAATAGTTTTGAGCTTTGGTCTGCTTAAAGAAAGTTGACCTTTTTTCACAACATCATCAAGAACAAATTTGAATTTTTTGCCCGATTTTTTAGCAACAAGAGCTTACGGTGCAAGAAAAAAGGGGGGAGAAATCAAATCGGGGTTCCCTCCCGGGGACTGGACAAAAAAACCTTTTCCGATCCCGCCATGGATGGACAGCTTGTGAAAATCCTACAAAAATTTTCCATACAAGCCCTTTTTCTTTCAAGTATTCGTCATGTAGAAATTTTCCCTGCCCCTGTGGTTTGCACCATTTTCTTTGCAGCAAAGAAAGTTCGTTATTTTGTTTCAGCAACATAACGGATGAACATAAAAATGAGGTTTCCTCCAAGTCTGTTCTTCATCCGTTTGAAAGCAACATTTTTCCCTTTCACGAGTTCAACACACTTTTTCAATATAGACGACATGTCCTTTATCGTTACCCAAACGTGTCGCGGAGAGGGGAATTTTTTTACTTCCTTTTTAGCCTCATCCCCCAAAAAATGTTTCACCCCAAACCAGCAAGCTGGGGAAAGGAAAAATGGGCTCCAATGAAGGGGTTTCATTTGTTTGCTGTATGCTTGCCATAAATAGCTTTCTTTCTGTGCCTTTTCTGCCACCTTACCTTTTTTTCAAACCAAGCCTTTGGGTTTTTTTTTTTTCAGAGTTTTTAAAACATCTATAGGTTCTGAGAGAGGGGGCTATGTTTTGTGTTAAAGTCTCTTCATTTTCATAGGAGTTTGATTCATTTTAAGCTCATGCCGCAAACAAAAACATTTTGGGTTTGGACCATTTCATCATCACAGCAAGTGAACCCAATCTAGATAACTGTCGTTTTCGGGGGAAATGACTTTCTGCGGTTTCTTTTTTCTGGCACGTGTCGCGTTTTGACCACGCTCAGACCTGGATGACAAGACTCTTTCATTTCATTTCTTTGCCCCCTGGATTGCAGACTACGGCACTTTCAACTGTCACTTCACCTTTTCCCGCAGGGGCCCGTACGCCTATGCTCATTTTCAACTGTCACATCATTTCTTCACTTCCACATAGGGTCTGGACGAGAGGGGTCAGTTTCAACAGTTTTTACTGTATTCGCCCGGTGCCTTTTAACATTACGATTTTATTTATGATCAAGGACTTCACCGCTATTGCCTTTAGTACACTTTTTTTGCTTTTTTAAGAGGTACTTATCCTTTTTAAACTTGGACCTCTTTCACCACAACAGCGACATAGCGCATTTTTTGACGTTCACCCCCTGGGTCAGCCAGTCCGGACGGGTCAGGGGGGACTGATGGGCGCGAAAATACACGAGACGGCCCGTCCCCTTCGTCGTTCCATTGGCTGGGGATCGAGTGGGCGGTAAGAACTGAAAAGTGGAGGCGGGGAGGCGTCCATCGTCAATATCCTTTTGTCGCCGCCTTTTTAACTGTGGAAAACTTTACAACTACCACGCCTGTGAATTTAGTCTTAGGGTCGGCCCGGGTTTTATGTCTTTTCAGCAGACGAGAAACTCCGGTCGCCTTTCCCCGTGACGTAGTGCGCATGCGCCCGTTTCCCCCCACTGGTCCAAGGTGGTCCTGGATGTGGGTCGGACCGGACGGACTGGGTAGCCCTTCAGACGCCTCGCAAAAACAGTGACCGCCCCGGGGAAACCCCGCCAGGGGGGCCCGAGGGTCGCGAAAATACGCTATTACTGAGGCTCACGGCACAATACCACGGAGGTGCCACCCCAAAGCTTGCCCCGGGTGTTGCCAAAATTTTAATGTTATTTATCGTCGGGGTTCACGTAATCACGTCAAACAGTCAAATTGCATAAAGCCTACTGATAACGATGCATCAGTTTTTATTTATCACCTTTTTCCTTTTATATGCGCTAAAACAATTCACATGAACGCGTGATAAAACTGTAAGTTGGTAATCAGTAACGCCAGCAGGTGCGCTAGACTGGTACAGTACGTAAGTATCGTTCAACAGTATTGGTGGAAAACGGGAAGTTTTTTTTAAGCATGAATAACTTATTTATTTATTCTTATTCTACTTTATCCCTTCCCAAATACTTATAATATTATTAAAAAGGGCCTTTATCTACCTGCCCATTACAATTTAAATTTTAAGGCCTCTTTCCCTTTTCGACATTTAAGAACCCCGTTACGGAACCCCAAAAGTTTAGGCGTTCCATTTGCGCACGAAAACCTGGGTGAGGGAAAGGGGCGTATGACCCGCAAAAACCCTGAACTTTCTCTACTCACATAGGCAGGTGGGTAGCTTGGGGAGAGTTTTAGTTTTTAAAAAAACAATGGTCGCCTTGGGCCCATTTTTCTTATCGTGAAGGGTTTTCCCCATGCCGAGTCGGGAGGATGTAGGGCGGAAAAAAGGGCATAAGGCGTGGAGGCCTGCGTTCCCGCGACTTAAAAGATATGATCCCTCACATAGCAGTAGCTGAGTTATATCTTCGTTTTCTCTCTCTCCTCGTTATCTCTCTCTCTCCTTTTTATCTCTCTCGTATCTCTCTCGTTTTCTCTTTGTTTTTTCCTCCTTCGTTTTTCTCTCTCTCTCTTTCGTTATCTCGTTCACGATCCCTGAGCAAGCCAAACTTAGCATCCTGAAGAAAAGGAAAATAATCAACATCCGTTTAAAGACCCCCACAAAAAACGCAATATTGGAAGAATTTGAAAGCTTCGGATTCAAAGGAAAACGAACACCCACATAACCAAAAGGCCAAAATACTTTGCAATTTTCAAACCTCAATCTGTGTGAACTGGGATTCTCAGCCCTCACAAATATAAAAACTAAAAAAAAGGAATAAATTGCTGGCTGTTGAAGAGGAAATGAAAGTGTGTCTGTCAACTGCCCCCCTAAATAGAGCGGCTATGCAAACTCCAGGCAGGCACACGTGTCCACTGATCAGGTATTATTTTTGTAACACTAGTATTTACACATTATTTTTGTCCATTCTGTGTGTTAAAAAATAAAGCTTATTATATATATCATATATTATATATGTATATATATTAATATATATATAATATATATTATATAATATATATTATAATATATATATATAATATATATATATATATATATATATATATTATATAGCTGCTGCGCCGCCGAAGTCCAAGATATAATTAGTGCGCCGCCCGTCCAGTGAAGTTTGAGAACCTCTGCTCTAACCCTTATTTACGCGTTGCCATAATGCCATATAACCTCTGATGTCTGGCATTTTTCCCCCTTTATTGGCATCAAATCAATCAATCAATCACACTGTTATGCCAAAAAAGGAAACAAATCACAGTAATGTTTTCTCTGTTGCAACAAAGTCCTTCCACATGCAAAAAAAGCGATACAAAAAACAAGAATGGGGCATGTGTGAGTCATCGCAAATACCTCATGATGAATGCAAGGGAGAGAGAAGGACAAAAACAGAGAGGAGCTAGGCCGTAGAATGAGTCTCTGCCACACTGATGGAGACTATAAAAAAAATAGTTCAGGGGAGGGAGGGAGTGGGATAATCCAGTAAGGGTGAGGAAAACGGGGACCTTCTATTAATATAAAACTTGTACGTATTTACCTTTACTGGATCCACCACAGTCATCATCATCATCATCATCATCACCATCATCATCACCATTATGCTACAAGAGGTTCAGCATAAATGGATCACCCTTTCCTACCTAATGGAAGCTTACCAATCTGCATCAACATGTACATATGAACTTTAAGAAAAAAGGAAGTACAAGAAGTCGTGAGAGTACACGTGGTACAGTAAACCCTCTCTAAATCGAGACTGTCCAGCGTGATCTGAATATGATAATTATCGTTATAAAAACAATAGGTAGAGGATGAAGCGGGAGGGGGGGGAGGAAGAAGGGGAAGGGAAGGAGGGCGAGGGGGGAAGGAGGGGAGAGGGGGGGAGAAGGAAGGAGGTGGGAAAAAGGAAGGGAGGAGAGAAAAAGGAGGAAAAGGGGAAGAAAGGGAGGAGGAAGAACTTTTTTTTTAAGTATCCTTCGTTTTTATACAATCCTTCACAGGCCTCTTCGTTCTTTCACGCATCCTACAGGGGTCATGGGGGGGCATTAGAAGTTTCCCCCAGGGTGCTAAGTATTCCTAGGTTTTTATGAGTACTACTTTGACAATCGCATGGTGGCTCAAATAGGGATTATTAATAATAATACTGAAAATACTAATAAATGATCATGTATTGAAGTCATGATTAATCTAGCAATGCCTATCATATTTTTATGTCTTTTAGTAAGTTTTGTCTAATTTGGATTTTTAAGGAATATCTGGAAGTAGTATCATGTCATTGTGAATTGGCTGAAATAGGGACTTCTAATTTATTTAACTGAAAACTGACTCCAGATTTGTGTTCAGCATGCCGAAAACTGCTTGGAACTCATTTTCAAGCAAATCTATTTCTCAAAAATATTGCAAATTTTTCACGGGGGATGCCTTAATATTTTTTTAAAATCACGTTTTTTTCCATAACTAAAAAAAATATGGCAGATAGATGCAACATGTATAGAGATAAAATATAAATCAGAGCAAGGGGCTATCATTTGGCATATAACAAAAAATTTGATTGGTAAAATAACCGAGAAAATAGCATATTCGTATATTTTTACAAAATATACATTTTCTCAACAACCATGAGGTGTTTTGACAAGCCCATTACTGATTTCCCGGGAGAACACCTCAAGATGAACCTTTGTTACCCTCAATAAGTTTTCTTACGCCCCATAGTTTTGCGGCAAAAAACAAAAATCTGATTTTCGACAATTTTGGAATATTTTGAGCAGCCAGAAATCCGAAAATATTTTTTGAAAAATTGATATTATGAAAATTTGTTCCTAGCAGTTTCGGGCATGCTGAACACGAATCTGGAGTCAGATTTCAGTTACAATGATAAGAAATCCCTATTTCAGCCAATTCACAATGACCTGATACTTCCAGATATTGCCTTTAAAAAATCCAAATTAGGACAAAACTACTACAAGATATAAAATATGATGCCGGCATTGCTAGATTAATCATTACTTTAATCAGATGTGGTATTATAAACCATGTGTATTTATCATTTATGAGTATAAAATACGATTGGTTTTGGAGAGTACGTACAGTATACACTAAGTGTGGTTTTGGCATATTTGACGTGACATTATTATGGTGTGGAGGGGCTGGAGGGTAACCTCATCGGATACTTTGACCGTGAGGTTTCCCCCCAAATTAGTTCGAACTAGAGAGCGGTTTACTGTATTCCTTTACTTAACACTACCTACATTCCACCCTGTGTCATCCCCATCCCATGAAATTGTCTACCTCCTGTTTAAAACTCCCTATGATGCTCCGGAGCATATTACCTGACGATCTGTCCATTGCCAATCATATACCACTCTATTTTGTGACACCCCAGTTTCTCCCTATTACTTTAAATCTACACGGTTTTCCTGTTTGAATCCATCTACTTCTTGTTTACCCTGCTTATCTAGCCACATAAGAAACTTCTAAATCTCCTTATATACCCCTTTCAGAACTTAACCCTGCTCTTACTCTATAAGCCATAGAACTTGTTCCCTACAATCGCCTTTACTGTATCCCTTTAACCATAACAAACTTTATCAGATCGACACTTTGCTATATATCACATAATGAATGAAGACAAACGTATTCTTACCTTGCTTTCCATCCTAGACTATGTTCCTGCTAAGTCAATGCACTATGTGACACAGCTAGTACATGCAAGGGAGACAGAAACCCACCACCCTCACACAGCTGCCTGGGTGTTTAAGTCCTTTATCAGCTGTTTCCCCAAAGAAGAAAAGGAATAGATTAATGAGAAACAGTTACATCATTTATGAGAAATGGGTAATGTTTATGTGTACTGTTATGTTTTGTAATGTTGTTATGTGTTCAAGCTCTCAGTGGTCGACCATGTGTTAGGAGGTCTTATGTATGAGGAAAGAAAAAAAACATTACTATAAGTATACATAAATAAATAATTAGTAAAACTTATGATTACTTCTTACCAAGCACAATAAAATTAACACAACCAGAAAGTATAAATAAATAAATAAATAAAATAAAAGTAAACTAATGATTACTTCGTCTAAGCAATAAAATTAACACATAACTATAAACATAAATAAATAAAGAGTAAAAAGAATGATTTCACTCCTTACTAAGCAATAAATAATAACACATAACTATAAACATAAAATAAATAAATATAAAACAAAATAATGATCCAATTCCTACTAAGCAAATAAAAAATAACACATAACTATAAACATAAATAAATAAATAAAAAGTAAAAAATAATGATCACTTCCTACCAAGCATAAATAAAAACACATAACTATATAAACATAAATAAATAACAAAAAGTAAAAATAATGATCACCTCCTTACCAAGCATAAAAAATAATACATAACTATAACAGAAATAAATTAAATAGTTAAAATTATGATCACTTCCTTACCAAGCAATAAAAAAAAAACACATAACTATAAACATAAATAAAAAATAAAAAGTAAAAATAATGATCACTTCATTACCAAGCGAGAAATAAAACACATAAAACTATAAAACATAAAAAATAAATAAAACAGTAAAAATAATGATCACTTCGTTACAAGCCAGCACAAAGTACGTCCTTTAATTCCAGTAATAAAAACTCTCCTTATCATTCTCATAAATCACAAACGACTGGTCACAGAGAATTTATTTAGCCCTGTTCATGCCTATGCAAATATTCTTTAAGACATTTCTTCCTGAGGAGTTTGACAACCACATCAAACACCCGTGCAATTAAAACCCCTTGAGACCCATAAACGTAATTTCATTGTAATTGGGTACCATTGAGCGATTTTGATGAATATAAGCAATATTTCAAGATAGACCGTTTAGTACGCTTGTACACTAACTAATTTGGTATATCAGTTACTTTTCGAATTCGTGCTCGGACAAACATACCATTTTTTTATAGTAAAGGAAAGCTCTGGGCCTCAAAGGGTTAAAAGCACCGTGTAACAATCTTCATATCAAGTAAATGGTTTTCAAGGATAATTCAGATATCTACTGTTAAATTTTTAATATAATTTGTACTCTATAATCCTTTCAACAAAATGTACAAACACAAACACATTCACACACACAAACACACACAAACACATTCACACACACAAACACATTCACACACACAAACACACACAAACACACTCACACACACAAACAAACACAAACACATTCACACACACAAACAAACACAAACACATTCACACACACAAACAAACACAAACACATTCACACACACAAACAAACACAAACGCATTCACACACACAAACACACACAAACACATTCACACACACAAACACACACAAACACATTCACACACACAAACACATTCACACACACATTCACACACAAACACATTCACACACACAAACACATTCACACACACAAACACATTCACACACACAAACACATTCACACACACAAACACATTCACACACACAAACACATTCACACACACAAACACATTCACACACACAAACACATTCACACACACAAACACATTCACACACACAAACACATTCACACACACAAACACATTCACACACACAAACACATTCACACACACAAACACACACACACACAAACCACACACAAACACATCCACACACACAAACACACACACACACACAAACCACACAAACACATTCACACACAACAAACACACACACAAACACATTCACACACACAAACACATTCACACACACAAACACATTCACACACACAAACACATTCACACACACAAACACACCAAAAACATTCACACACACAAAACCACCACACACAACACACACTTAAAAGTAATTAAAACAGATTTTTTGTACTGAAGAATACATTAAAATTAAGAAAAGCTCAAATAATTACACACCTATTGTGCTCCAAGTACACACACACACACACACACACACACACACACACACACACACACACACACCACACACAACACACACACACACACTATCATAAGCTTCGCCTTATCCTCATCCTGTGTGACACACACACACACACACACACACACACACACACACACACACTGCCTGGAGTACCACTAACTACCCTTCCTCAATCAACACGAAGGAAGGCACCGGAACTACTCCGGGATCTCGCCGGTGTGTCTCGACTCAAAGCTGAGTGAAGCAGCCCCAGGCAAATACGAGGGCATTTATAAACCTCGTTTTCTTTTGTTAGTCAGTCATCTGTATATAGCTGAAGCGTTACTACTCTCTCGGGGAACATAGCAGTAACACCATTCTTGTGCCTTTAAGTAAGTACCCAGTCAACATTAGCACCGGGAACTCTACTCAAGTCAACTCACATTATTATTATTGCTTTACTACCTGGTGGTGAAATTATCTTAGTATTCTTTTTGTGTTTTTCTCTAGGGTTAATTATCTTGTGTTATGTACATATTGGTCATTTAGATTAAATAAGCATTTTCTTTAGTCATCTCTGTGTGTGCTTCAAAAGCAAGATCATCTTACTCCTTGCTACACAAGGTGATTTATTATGATATTATTAAATTGTTATTGTTATCTACTTCTTTCCATCACCTTTTTGTTATGGTTTCGGGCGTTTCAGTCTCGCTACTCATTCCTCTAGACAACTCACGTGTCTCGCTCGTAACAGTTGGGGCCTGACCGGGATAGTAATAACCTTTTACGGTTGTGTATTTCTTAATCTCACTTCAGTGATATTCATATTTTTCTGTGGTTTAACCCCAGGCATTTTCTTTTGTTGTGAGAGTTCACGGTGTCTATGTTGGTGGTGTTTATTACTTTACGTGTGCTACATGATTGAGCGTGTGGATAGCTGTGCCTTTAAAAACTCACTACACGAAGGCCTGGTGTAGAGGCATTTTCCAGTTCGTCACACTGCTTAAATTACCTTATTGCTCTGTTTGATATTTTTCCAAGTAGGACACTTCCTCCCCGCTAAGCTATACTGACTCATCTTTTTCTCACGGAACCAGCGATGTTCCAAATCTAGTTAACTCACTCGATTATTAACTTGACCAGTTTCAAAACTCAAACATTTGAGTACTTATGCCAGATCTTGTGTGCGTATTGTGGGTACTGCATTCTCTGGTACTTCTCCACTGGCTCGTTATATCCTTCGAAGTGATAAATCTCCAGGGTCATTCCCCTATCAATCTCATGTCAGGGTAGTTTCAGTTAATAGCTCGAGTGAATTTCCTGAAATACGCCCTTGGCATCTCTCTTCTAACCCTATTGTGGTTCTTAATTTTGTTTTAACATTAATCATGGAGTTTGATGCGGAAGAGTTTGTCGGTAATCCCTCTGCTGAAGAACTTAAAGCTGCAAGAGTTACTAAAGATCAACTCAAGTATATTGCCGCTAACTTTAGCATCCAGTTCACTCATGAAACTAAAAAGGAACACTTAATGACACTAATATTAACTCATCTGGGTGAAGAACCAATAACTGACCCTCAGTCAGAAACCACCACTTCTAGAGGTTCTTCAGACACAGTACTTCTCCTAGAAGTGGAGAAAGTGAAATGCAGGCATTACAAATGAAGTTAGACTATGAAGAGCAGAAAAAGAGAGTGAAAGAGAAGAAAAAGCGTGAAAGAGAAGAAAAAAGAGCGTGAAAGAGAAGGAAAAGAGCGTGAAAGAGCAGAAAAAGAACGTGATAGAGAACATCAGTTAAAAGTCCTCGCTCTGCAGAATAAAGGTCACGCCACTCAAACTCCAAATAAATTACAATTAACAAAATGTTTGCCTCTTTTACCTCAGTTCTCTGATTACGATCCTGAAGCTTTCTTTAGAGAGTTCGAATCCTCTGCCACGCATTTTCAGGTACCTAAAGAGGATTGGACCTGGCTAGTCAAGCCAAAACCTTAATGGAAAGGCTTTATCTGTTCTATAGACAGTGTGCAGGATAATGCCGATTATGATGTAGTTAAAGATGCTATACTTACAGCTTACGCGGTCACCACAGAAAGATACCGACAAAACTTCCGCAACATGAACAAAAATACTGGTCAAACTTACCTAGAATTTGCCTCAGAGAAATTCAGAGCCCTTAAAAACTGGCTCAAGTCTGCATCAGTCACCACTTATGACGATCTGGTAATCTCGTAGCACTGGAGGAATTTAAACGTAAATATCCTACTCAATCATGTTGCACATTACAGACAAGGATAGACAAACCTACTCAAAGCTGCTAAAATAGCAGATGTCTTTTCCTTAGTACATCGCCCTGTATCCTCGGGAGAGAAGAAGGCTCAGTCCATTGTAAGTTCAGGTGCAGTTATGAAAAGGATGGTAAGTCTGTAGATAGTGGTTCCAAGCCAAGTGTGTTTCTGCTATTTCTGTAAGAAAACTGGCCACCTCATAAAGAACTGTCCTGACCCTAGTGTAAAGTAGCTAAAATGGGCACATTTTCTAAACCAGTTGCTTCGGTGAACACAATAATTCCACTCCCTTTTGTTACTGATCCTTTCAAACCCTTCAGGTCACAAGGTACTGTCTCCCTCGACTCTGACTCTGAGGAGCGCCCTCTCCAGATATGCGGGATACTGCTTCTGCCCAATCAATCCTCTTAAAATCTGCACTTCCAGGAGTAGAACGGAGTATACAGGGGAGAAGGTGTACCTCAAGGATTTTCACCAGACTTTCCCCGTACCTCTGGCTAGGGTGTACCTTGATTGTCCGCTTGTTAAGGGAGTAGTAACCATTGCTGTCAGTGAGGACAAGTCTTTACCCATTCCTCATACTAACTTCCTGTTTAGCTAACGATCTGGCTGGTGAGTTAGTCATTCCACCCCTTGTCACTAATAACTCACCATTACCATACAACCCCACAGCTCCATGGAAAAGAGCAGCCAAATCTTTTTCCTAACTGTGCCGTTACCCGTGCACAGTCCGAAGCAACTGCTCAAATACCCCCTCAGCCCTTGTCAACTACCACTCCTCATACGCCTAACGTAAGTCTTGGCAAGGTATTCTCTGAGCAACTACTTGCTGAGGCTCAACGAGACGATGCTACTCTGTCTCGGTACCATGCCAGAACCATTCCATAAGATCAGATCACTCATTCCCCTTCTTTCTATTACCAGGACAAAGTTCTTATGAGGCTATTCAAACTGCATAAACTTTCTAAATGATGCCACTTGGGCTGAGTTCACCAAATTGTATTGCCAATCAACTTGAGAGAGCAATCATGGAGATCGCTCATGGAGAACAAGCCGGTCACATAGGAATTAAGAAAACTTGTGACAAAATACTCAATGATTTTTACTGGCCAGGATTAAAAAAAGACATAACTTCAATGATAAATTCATGTCACACTTGCCAGATTATGGGAAAACCTAATCAAAATATTCCTCATACCCACTCCAACCTATCCAAGTGCCTGAGGAACCTTTCAAAGATCATCATTGACATCGTTGGCCCATTGCCCAAAACTAGGAGAGGGAACCATACATCCTCACTATTATTGTCCAACACCCGATACCCTGAGGCTTTCCCACTTAAAAACATTACAGCCAAAACAATTGTGCCAAAACTCACTCAACTGTTCACTACCTTTGGCATACCTAGGGAAATTCAAAGTGACCGCGGCACAAATTTCACGAGCGGTCTCTTTGCAGCAGTTCTGGCAGAGCTTGGAATCACACAGACTCTATCTACGGCATACCATCCTCAATCACAAGGTGCTTTGGAGAGATGTCACCAGACCCTTAAGGCACTTCTCCGCAAGTTTTGTCATGACAAGGACCAAGAATGGGACGAAGCCTTACCTTTCGTCCTATTCGCCATACGGAAGACACCCAACGAGTCCCTTGGTGTTGCTCCCTTTGAGCTATTGTTTGGTCGTAAGGTTAGGGGGCCACTTAAGGTAATCAAAGACAGATTGCTAAACAACACTACCAGTAAACTTGTCACTATCACTCAATACATTGAGAAAACTTAAGAATACTCTTGACCAAGTCCGCTCATTTGCTCGAGAAGCAATCTCAAACAAGCTCAAGGGTAATAAAAAACACTTTGATAGTAAAGCTAAAGTAAGAACATTCAATGAAGGTGACCAAGTCCTTGCTTTCATTCCAGTCTTTGGTTCACCTTTACAAGCTAAATACCATGGTCTTATAACATCAGTAAGAAGGTCAGTGACAATAACTATATCATAAACACTCCCGACCGCCGTAAAAGCACTCAGCTAATTCACATTAATCTACTGAAATTATATAAGAGTAGTACCAAACCTTGCCCTGATACAAATAAAATACTGATTCAAATACAATGCCAGTTTGCACATTTCTGTACCTGAAAATACCACCACCCTTGTAACAAGTACAGATTGTGAAAAAAACTCAACATACTTGGTAATCTCAGAGATTACCTAACCCACCTATCTTCCTCTCACAGGAAGACATAACCACCATTATGTTAAACCATAAAGATGTCCTTGGCGATCATCCTAAATTATGTAACATGACCTCCCACGATGTCGAGCTTCTCCCCAGGAACCTCTCCTCTTCGTCAACCACCCTAACCGACTACATCCTCGGAAATGTGACCGGATGAGGCAAGAGGTGATTATCTACTCCAGCAGGGACTGGCTATTCCCAGCCAGTCTCCGTGGCGTCACCATGTCTTCTCGTCCCCAAGGAGGATGGACAACTGCGCCTCTGCACGGACTACCGCAGAGTAAACGCTGTGACTGTTCCGGACGCCTACCCTCTACCAAGAATAGATGATCTCATCGACAAGGTTGGACAGAGACTATTATATAACAAAAATTGACTTACTGAAGGGATACTACCAAATACCCCTTACGGAAAA
>JACEEZ010019892.1:65517-100517 GCA_016584305.1 Chionoecetes opilio | reverse complement strand
TGAGCCCGAGTACGAGGTGGATGAACAGGTGTTAGCAGAGCCTGAGGTTCAGCAGGAGGACCTGGCACTTCTCCAAAACATGGATTGGTAAATAAGGTTAAACCATGTGTGTGTGGGAATCACAATGAAGGTACTTTCGAGAAAATCCTATGGTTAGTTTTGGAGCTACAGTCAAACGTCATTACTCGGAAACCACATACTAGCATTAACTACAGCATAGAGTTGGAAAATATGCGGGCGGGAAGGCAGAAAGTGTGACAGCCACACCACCACAGGGTCTCTCACCACAGGGCACGCCCACTCCACAACTGGTTTACTTGGTTTACTTGGTCTTGTTAAGAGGCAAAGCCCCACAGTCGTGGTGGTCCACCGCTGCTGCCAGTCCTGGCGTCCCTGTCTAACAGGGCCACCTGGTCTGGTATGGTGTTGGACTGAGTCACTGTCTTACGGGGGGGCGCCGTTTCTCAACACAACTGCTCGCCCCAACACACTATAGGCGTGTATCACCCTACACACGCCACTCCTTTCCGTGTGCAAACTTTTCTCGAAAGGCACAGCTGTCTTGCTGCACCCATAAAGGATGCATGCATGTGGCATATAGCAAAAAAAATCTATCAGAAACACCCAAATATCTTCAAGTACTATATTTATCTCTGTGTTTACGTGCCTCTCTGATCAGCGCGGGAAGATGAGCCTCCCTGATGCTACGTCACCGAGCCTGAGCCTGAGCGTCTGCAAGCCTTGAGTGTGTTTTGAAAACTCGGGGAATTTGCAGATTTTGATTGCGGATTTTTTTTAAACGGCTGACTGGATACAAAAAGTGACGACTTATTGTTGATATACTCGTTAATGGCTATGATTTGATTGCATTCAATCAGGAATGATGAAATGGTCTGGACGATTACTTTAAGGCATAGATAACGAAAAGTGTAAATTCAGCCTTCCCTTAGCTTTCATGATTGGCTGAAGAGAAAAGGAGAACAGTACATGTCTTGTCTCCTATAGGTCCTCCAAACCATGACGCAAACGTGACGTCATGGTTATAGGTTAGATGTGAAAAGAATCTCATTTTAGAGGCAGATAGCTTTTGGTCCACGTAAGACTCACACGTGACTGATTGCGTAGTCCCACACGAGACCTGTGGGCAGAGACCAACATTACCAGTGAACACGAGAGTCGAGTGAACACGAGACACAGAGTGAGGTTGAACATTCTACACGCGAGTGAACACGAGAGAAAAAGAGAGTTCCTGAACACTACAAGTGAATGAAAGTACTTTGTTATCCTTTATTAAAAGAAGAAAGATAACCAACTGATTATTCCAACCCAGGGCATGGACAAAGTGCATGACTCCCGGTGCATAGCAAAACACGCACCAACAGTGGTAACCCGCAGTAACAGTGGTGGTAGCGAAAAGGATCTGAACTTACACGCAAACTCCGAAGAGACTGGAAAGCAACAAGAAAAATAGAAGAAAAAAAAGCCTGCAGCCGCCACACGCATTTCCACAAAGAAACCATCGCAGCCAGCCCCGACGCCACTCGCCAGCGATAAGCCTAACCATCGCAGCCAGCCCCGACGCCGCAAGATATAGCGTATTTTCGCGACTCTCTGGCCCGGTCTGGACTGGGCTAGTCCCGGGCGGTCACTGTTTTTTCGAAGCAGTCTAGAACGGTTCAGCCCAGTCCAGTCCGGTCCGACCCATATAGGAGGACCCTTGGACCAGTGTGGGGAGAACTGGCGCATGCGCACTACAGTCAGCGGGGAAGGCGACCAGGAGCTTCTCGTGCTGCTGATAAGACATGAAACACCATGATGGCCGACCATAAGACTAAAGTATCACAGGCGTGGTAGTTGTAAAGTCTTCAGCACAGGTTAAAAGGCGGACGCCCAAAAAGGATATTGACAAGATGGACGCCTGCCGCCTCCACAGTTCAGTTCAGTACCGCCCACTCGATCCCCAGCCAATAGGAACGACGAATGGGACGGGGCCAGTCTCGATGTATTTTCGCGACCATCAGTCCACCCTGACCCGGTCCGGACTGGACTGAACCAGGGCGGTGAAACGTCACGAAAATGCGCTTATACACACGGTCACTCGCTCTCACCGTCTCCCGTCAGCCGTTTCACTCTCCTCCTCTCACGCAAATTGTTTCACTCACATCTTAGAAGAAAACGCACTAAGAAGAAAGAAACCAGCACGCAGTAAGAAGAAAGAATAAACAAGAAAAGAACAAGAAGAACAAGAAGCACAAGAAGAACAAGAAGAACAATAAAAGCAAGAAAGAAAAATCCTTGTCACGACATCCCACCTCTACCATCCCAGCGAGCCTCCTCCCAGCCGTGAGACGCCGCCACCCCAGCGCTGACCAACAGTCATTTAGTATCTCCACGCCCTGGGACAATCAACAACAACAGATATCTTTCGCCGCCAGCTCCACGAGAACTTCAATCAACAACAATACACTCCTGAGAAGTATAATAGCTTCCTTTTAAGTCACGTGTTATCTATATATTGATATTGTAGAACTAATTCCTCTCTAATTAACAGGAGATCCTGATATACGAAGATAGGCGTTTTGTTGTGTGTCTGTATTGTCCCCTCGCTGACCCCACGCCGCTGCCATCATCCCAGACTACAAGGTTTTAAATATTACCTCGTCTCTCTCTCAGTCTCACCATTTAAGCCAAGGTATGAAGTATTATGTTCTGTAGTGTATCATCAATATCAGCAGGAAGTAGATAAGAATTGTTGTTATAAGTAAGTTAATTCAGTTAACCGTAACGCCGAAAATGGCATGTGCAAACAGTGAAACAATGAGTCCAGTATACAGGGCCTCGTCAGCGTGCAAACAAAAGGTATTTCTGTTACTTTTGCCAGAAAACAGGACATTCCTTGCCATACTGTAGGTTAATGGATAATCAACAGTATATGCTGTATAAATATCGATTCTGCATTTTTCATAAAAGCTGGAATCATAGTTCTCATGAATGTCACATAATCCAACGTAAACAGGAGTTGTAAACCATACACTAGACACACACAGCAAATTAGAAAACAAGAAACTCGAAAACAATTTAGAAACCACGAAGGAGAACACAACAAATTAGAAACAATTTAGAAACCACGAAGGAGAACACAACAAATTAGAAAACCAGAAACTAGAAAACAATTTAGAAACCACGAAGAACACAGCAAGTTAGAAACAATTTAGAAAACCACGAAGGAAAACACAACAAATTAGAAAACAAGAATTAGAAACAATTTAAAACCATGAAGGAAAACACAGCAAATTAGAAAACAAGATAGAAGAAACGCATTAGATACACGTTCCCCAGAGAACAGGGAACAGACGAGCACAGACGGGCAGTAAGCCGCGCACAACATCCAGCCGCGCACACCCTAGCCACGAGAGGAGACACACTATAGTCTATTCACTTAAGCTGGATTCCTGGGAGCGGCTCGATGCCTAGGCGAGTATGTAACGACGTCGCTGATTGGCTGATAGCCTCGGGCAGGGTGGCGATGGTGGTGGTACTTGCCTCGACGCAACCCAAAACCCTTGCGTTGCCTCAAAAAAATATTCATATTTCTTGGCTTTACTCATCTCTTACACAAGATAGGCTATTTGTTTGCATCAGTAAATCAGGCAGTGATTGTTCAACAACAACACGCCATTCATAACTCAATAGGGTAAAAAATAAAGTCATGACTGACTATCACAAGAGTAGGCGGACTTTTAGGTTTTCAGTGCATTGAAATGTTGTACTCCTACCCGATATAACCAAGCTACCAGATAATATTTATGAAAGCTGAGTTTACCATCGTGTTCATAATACATTGCTGCATATCATGAGTATAAAAAAAATACAGTAAGACTACACTAATATTAAGATAATTGAAGGAAAGTAAAAGAGTGTATAAACATTATTTCTTGCTTATTTTGCTTCAACTCGCTCTAACTCTATAAGTTTTGGTCACATTCAATTTTCAAGAACTGTTTCAAAATCCTTATACTTTTCCGCTTCCTGTGGTATGTAGCACGTACCAATAAGGAAAAGAGTAGGTGGTCAAAATGGCTAAGAAAGTTAAAACTACTACTGCAAACTGGCACAGTGACGGGTGAGCATTGCTCCCTATATAGGAGAGACTGTTTTCGGGAGAGCTATCAGAGGCTCCACCCGTCACGGCACCAGTTTGAAACAGTTTAACTTTCTTAGCCATTTTGACCACCTACTCTTTTCCTTATTGGTACGTGCTACATACCACAGGAAGCCGAAAAGTATAAGGATTTTTGAAACAGTTCTTGAAAATTGAATGTGACCAAAACATATGGAGTTAGAGCGAGTTGAAGCAAAATAAGCAGAAATAATGTTTATACACTCTTTTACTTTCCTTTAATTATCTTAATATTAGTGTAGTCTTACTGTAATTTTTTTATGCTCATGATATGCAGCAATGTTTTATAAACACGAGGGTGGGTTCAGCTTTCAAAACTTTTATCTGGTAGCGGTTTATGGGTAGGGTACAACTTTTCAATGCACTAAAAAACCAAAATCCCTACTTTGTGATAGTCATATAAACTTTTTTTTTTTTTCCCCTAGATTTATAAAAGGGGGTTTTTGTTTTTGAAAAACACTCCCTGTTTTACTGAGAAAAACAAAATAGGTTTTTTTTTGTGTAAGAGAGAGTAAACCCAAAAAATATGAATATTTTTGAGGCAACGCAGGTTTTGGGTTGGGCTGGGCAAAGACCACCCCCATGCCCCCCTCCCCGAGGCTATCAGCCAATCAGCGACGTCCTTAAAAAATCGGCTAGGCAGCGACAGCTCCAGCCCAGGAACCCAGGTTTAAGGGAAATAGACTATAGAAACATACACCCCGACACAGTGTTTCCCCCCGGGGGGGGGGCCCACGCGATCGAAATTTTTTACGTTGTACAAGAAAACAGAAAAAACGCAGCCAGAACTGCAATGTGAAAATAAATTGAAATACTTGTCAATAATTCGTCACAATGAGGTGATGAAAAAGATAGAACCACACTAGGAAAATCACGAATTAAATAAGGCCGCTGAACGCACAAAACAGGCATGCCACCCTTTACCAAGTTACATTTTCGTACGGAAGAAAAAATAGATAAAGACAGATAACGATAGAAATAAATGTGGGGTTAGATAAGGTGAAATAGATAAATCTGAAAATACGCACAGTCCCCCAAGTAAACCCTTAAACTAAAAAACCCGCCCCACCTTTGGCAGAAAATTATAGAACAGAAATATAGCGGACAGAAAAACCCAGATATTATCAAAAAAAAAAGCAACATGATAGAAAAGAAAACATAGAACTTGATAGCAAAGAAAAACAGATAACAAAACAGATAAAAAAGAAAAACAAATAAACACAAAGGAAAAAAAACCTCGCAAATTAGCATGAGAAAATATTTTCCCCAAAAAAAGACAGGGAGACTCTGAAAGACTTAAAAAAAATTTTAAAAAAAACGAAGCCCGATCCGCCGTTAAAAAAACACACAGAAACTCTTTGATAACGCATGGTTTTCACGTTCAACAAATCATCCCATTTCTGAATCCAAAAACCCGTTATAGGCGGAAATACGAAAATAATTATGCATTACAACACCCAATAGCGTGGCAGAGCAACAAAGGCTATGAAACCCCAAGAGAAAAAAAAAATTATTTAAAGGTCCCTGTTTTAAACACATGCACTGAAACAGATGAGAGTGAAGTCAAGCAAAAAGTAATAAGGCAGGAAAAGGGTACCACAATTAGTAAAACACGAGTAGCACAAAGGAACAATTACAGACCAGATAAAACCCGTGAGAATTATTTCAGGACATGTGATAGAGTATACGCTATTGCATGCCATGTAAATTTAACAAGGGACACTGGAGTTAAAAGGTTTAAAAGCAGGATACGAAGTATTTACAATGCCAAAACCCATCCGAGTAAAAGGGAACGCAATTTGATCCGCGTTTATAAATCAGAAAAGGGGGAAATTAGAAGTTTTAGTAAGAGAACTAAATAAGAAATCACGGGGAAAAGGCCCCAGATAGGAATTCCAAGTCTTAAACACCCAATTAAAATAGAAAATAAAAAACCAAAACTAGAAAATGCAACCAACCCATTTTCCGCCACCAAAAAGATGTAGGGTGGGAGAGATCTCCTTAACCACCTTAAACTACCAGCCGCCCTGTTTTAGAGCCGAATTTTATCCTGTAAGAACCCGAGCAGCAATACCCTTCCCAGGGGCGTTTTGGGGAAAGACTGAGTTTAAAAACATCAAAAAAAATTAAATCAGGTACACACCCGATTTAATCCCAGAAATTAGTTTGCCGCATTCAAAGCCGCCACGTAAACAATTGATCGTAAAGCTCACACAGAGTGATTAAACCTAGCAATAGTGAGGGGAAACTTTCCTCTTATCCTAGTAAAAAGCAGACGGCTCAGTACGCCAGTCATCCTCGGATTTAAAAACAAACGCATACCCCAGATCTTTCTACCATTACCAGAAATCTCTGACTATTTCGCAGCTAGGAACAAAAAAAAAACTATCAGACAATAGACATAAAGTCACCCTTTGGCAGATAAAAATTTAAGTGAACTAAAGAATGACAGTTTTTCCCACCCCAACTGGGACACACAGTTTAAAAACGTATGCCATTTGGTTTATCAAACAGCATTAACGACTGAGACTGATGAAACAGTATGCAAGGGTGATGGGAAACACAGAAGTTATTCCTAGACGACAATCATAGTATCACAGACAGCAGAGGAACTTTTTAAGAAACTAGATTTGGTTTTCTTAGGCTGCCGGGGAAAAGGAAAATAGAGAAGTACTTTCCTACAAGAAAAATTTAAAAACCAAAGGCCCAAATCAAATAGAAAAAACATGGTTAAACGTACAGAAAAAATCGACCCCCGTAAGAAATTTCCCAGTCCCCAACCACTTTGAGAAAGTAAAAGTTTCCTTGGTCAAAACAGGTACTATAAATCTTTATAAAGGGGATACCCCGATAAGCACAACCCCTAAACACACTATGAAAAAGAATCCGACTTTTACTTGGGGGGCACGCTCAAGAGCAAGCATTTGAAACGTCAAAACAAAACTAACCAACTCCCCTACTAATCTTTCCCCGATTTCACGAAGAATTTTTCCTATGTACCGACGCCCCCAGTTAGGGGTTTGGAGGAATATTTTTCCCGGAAAGAAAGGAAAGTTCCAACCGATGTTCTAGACGGCACAACGCAGAAAAGAATTACAGATACAGAACGTGGACTTTTAGCAGTTTAAAATACTGTTAGAAAAATTTAGAGCACATCCCCAGGTTACAAGATAAGAGGGGACGATCCCCAGCAAACAAACCGTTAAGCATAAAAACCTCAGAGGCAGAATCGCCGATGGTTTACGACGTTAAGAATACGAAGTCATTTTTAAACATACAGGAAAAAAAAACGTAGCCGCAGACGCCCCCTTTAAAGGGAAAATTTGCCCAAAAAAGAGGTAATGACCTCAATATGTAGTATTTAAGAATTAATCACACTAGATAAAAATCTAGTCAGACGAACTGGAAAAAGGATGCCATGTGCCCGCACAGTAGTAACGCACCCCAAAAAGACCGAAGGTAGTCAAGAAACCCCAACTACCCCCCTAATACAAGTAAACGATTTCGAAAATGGAAAGAATTATTTTTACAGAAACGCAGAAAAAAGTATGCAAAGACGTAACACGAGGGGGATAGTGAAACAAATTGTAATCCTCAAAACACTAGTCCCAGAAGATTAAAGATGCTCCATAAACAGTGCCCCCCGCGGACACCCGGAAAAGTAAAAACTTTCAAGCAAGCACAACTAAAAATACTTCGGCCAGGAGAGAAAAGACATATTTTCCACGTAGATAACGCAAAGATTGAGCCGAAGTGAAGGGGAACACGCGTTCCCCAGCACCAATGCTAAAGTCCTATACCAGAAACCCCTGGGGAAAGAGTTAATCGATACACTCGAGCTTTCCCTGTCAGAAAAGGATACAAAAACTTGTAGTCGCCCTCGACTATTTTCCGATATTGCATCATACAGCCCCTGAAAAATAAAAAGGTGAAACGGGCGCCCCAAAAAAAATTCAACAAATAATTTTCAATTTTACGACACCAAGGTAATTGTGTCGACAACGGAAGAGTTTAACAACAGAACTAGAAGGATAGTAAACATTTAACATCAAGAAATAAATGTACAAGCATAGACTGAGTAAGGAGTAGTGAAAGACTCCCCCGCAAAGTAATAACTTTTTTGAGGAGTCTAAAGATCCCTACAGAGGCATGGATTTCGTGGGTCCCCCGTCAAAAGTCACTGAATTTCCCCGATAAAATCAGCCCCTGGGGGGAAACGTCACATTTCATATTTTTTTGGGGAAAATAAAGTTCTCCAATGAACTTTAGATGCTGAACCCCAAACCCGTGTTAATCAGGTGATTTTCGTGGCAAATAGTTACACAAATTCAAGTCATACCAGAGAGTAAGAAGCCCCATGAAAGAATATCAGAGGAAAAAGCAGAAACAAAAACATAAAACGGGACGCGATGTAAAGTTAGAAGGGATTTAGTAATGGCAAAATCCATGTAATCGCCCCCAGAATAAGTTTTTCACCCCAAATTTTAAAAGGGCTTATAAAAAAAATTGCAAAAGCAGGAGGAAACAAGTTCAAGATTCAATCTCTAGACTCGGGGGAAAGGGAAAAATCAAACATGAGATCACCTTAAAAAACAAATATGACTAGAAAAACACAGATAGACAACCACATAACGAAATAGAAAGGGCACTTTAAAATTCAAGAGAAGAAAAAAAACATAAGACACCAAAAGTAATGTAGACATGTAAGACACAAAAGAAACACAGAGTACAGAAAGAAATTTCGCAGTGTTGCAAGGAAATTTTGGAAAAGGTTTTCCAACCAAGTTATTTGTTTGTAAATATCAGAAATCTCTTACAAGCGAATTTGAAGCATATGTAATGAATTGTTATTTGGGAAAGGGTAGATTTCAACTCCTTTTTCAGAAAAAACCCGAGGTTTTTGACTGAATTTTTTTTAGGATGCCTAACAGCGGCTGGGACCCGTGAGGCCCAGAGTCTTTGTTTGGAAGGAGAAATTTTTATTTTTGTTAACCCAAACGTGGAATTCCCTTTGGAAATGAAAAGATTTCTACAATTTAGACCCCTGACAGAAACAAGGACAGAAATGGGGAAAAGAATGTTAACAGTCAAATTGGGACATCTGTTAATTTTACTACAATTATCATTTCTTATTGGTTTCCCAGAAGTTCTTTATTACAAAAAGCTGCACACATCAAGATTTATCATCCACAAAATGTTCTTCATATCCAACCCGTAATAGGTTTGTCAAAACAACTAAAATAATGAATACTCAGAGGTTAATATGATAGAACAATAACTGCAGAATTTTGAATTAAAATAAAATTTTTCACATGTATTGTAGCAACTAGTGAAAAAAAGAAATCTGTCGGGACGACAAGCGGTAGCTGCGAGCCCTGAAAAGGTGTTTTAGTGAAAAGGATAGAAATAAGTTTGCTAGATTTATTATTCCGAGGAGGGCGAGAAAAGTACGCCAGAATTCTTGTAAAACGATAATTTCCTCTTTGTCATACAAAAGATTTAGGTTAGATTACAAAAAGTTTTGTTTTAGAGTTCCTTTGGGCTTTCATGATTGGCTGAAGAGAAAAGGAGAACACTGTATGTCTTGTCTCTAATAGGTCCCTACAAAACGTGACGCGACGTGACGTCATGGTTATAGGTTAGATGTGAAAAGACTCACTTTTTGGGCAGATAACTTTTGGTCCACGTAAGACACACACGTGACTGAGTGTGTATAGTCCCACACGCGACCCGTGGGCAAAGACCAACATTACGAGTGAAACACGAGAGGCAGTGAACACGAGTGAACACAGAGTGATATAGATAGTTCCTGAACACTACAAGTGAATGAAAGTACTTTGTTATCCTTTATTAAAAGAAGAAAGATAACCAACTGATTATTCCAACCCATGCATGACTACCGGTGCATAAGCAAACCCGCACTAACAGTATGTCGAACACAAATCTGAAGAAAAAGTTTAATTCTGATAACCCTAACCTACATATATTTGCAGTTAGTTATTATTAAATTGATGATTCATTTGTTATTGTAGTTACCCAAGCATATGCCTCTTCAATTTTTCTGTCATAGCTGCTCACATTTTCTCTCATACAGTATTGTTCTAACTACTTCATAAAATATATAAGACATCTAAGTATTTAAAGAAAAATAGGTCTCATTCAACTTAATTAAAATTAGCATAGTTTGGCATATGCTGCCATAGATAATAATACGCATAGAAGTAAGGAATAATGAAAGACGCAAGTAAGCAAAGCAGCACCTTGTTGCCCTGCTGCAGACAGCATAAACGTCTTGTAAACACCAACTGCTCCTTGCAGAGGCGGTAAGTTTTGTGTACTTACCAAATACGTATTGCTAGCCCAAGTTTCCGGTGAAGCAAAATAAATACCTATAAAGGGACTAATGCGGAAGCTGGAGCTGCACCTGGGGGAAACTGGTCTGGTTGTTGTGCAACTTACACACTGGTGAACTTCCCCTGCGCCATTTGATTGTTGGCCTTGATGGCCCTACTCTGTCAAGACAAAAAATTATCCGGGCCAATAGGAAAGCTCCTTGATTCTGCTACAGACTTTTGAGATCAATCCAAACTTCAACCGTATCTCCGTTGGCCCTCCACTGATCAAGCTGCCTGACAAGGTCATTCAAGATCTCTCAACTGATCAACACTATGGCTATAAAATTGTCTGTGCAGTCAGGGATGGAGTGCTTACTGCAGGGCTGGCTCTGGTGGAGATAGGACCAGTAAACCACAGCCGCTGGCTCACAACAGCTAATAGACTTCTCAGGCTCTGGGTGTCAAAAGATGGACTTAAAGGGAAGAACCTTTAGAATCTGCACTTCATTGTGGAATTCATCATTGGAGTGTATTATGCATGTTGGTTCAACGTGGAAGTCAAACACTCCTGGATTGAAGGGCCTAGGCACATCCTCTTTCAACTGGACTGCCTTAAGTCACAGAGGAAGGAGGTGCTTGACATTGTGATGCCAACTGTGAAAAGATCTGCTTGGTATGCCCACACTGAAGCCATCCTCCAAACAATGCTGTGCTCTGAGGATCAGAAGGAGAGGATTTGGGGGGTGGAGAGAATCCTGGCCACCAGGGGAGATGGGGACCCAGATACTCAGCTAGGAGACTCCTCTGTTTGGACCAGAAGGACACCTGCCATTAATTGTGATGCTTCCAGCATAGGTGACCTGATCAGCTGGTCAGAAGATGTGTCAGAGTCTCTCACCTGCTCTCTAAGCACGTCCGAGGTGAAAAATTTTGTCAACACACCCATGGAAGTGCTCACCTGGCCTTGCACACACAAAGCATTGTGAGGGTTATTAAAATGGTGACTGAGGCTTCTGCTAAGTACTTTTCACATGAAAAGAGCGATGGAGGGATCAGGGCTTAGGAAACCAGCAGGAGGCTGATGTCCAAAAATTAGTCAAGACAGGACTTGTGCAACCTGGCAAAGTTCAGGAAGTCAGGAGAGTAATCTTTGTAAATGTATTCACTGATATACATGCGATTGACATGTTAATGAATATGTAAATTTGATTTGGCTTTATCAATATACATGATTTGCCTTATGTCTTCTAATAGTATATAAAGGGGCTGTAGAGGGTAAAATTGAAAAATTAGAAATACAAAATGATGTAGGTTAGAGATGTTCTATCCAAAAAATAAGCTCATATTTGAATTCCTTATATAAAAATACATAATTTAGACACCCCTCATGAGAGGATTTCATTCAGATTCATGATGGCACCTAGGTATGACCCGCCCTACCCAGGGTGGTAAGCCAGGGACAGCTGCCTCCTCGGGACAGTAATATCAAGGCCACGAAGGTTGTTGCACACTGCATTGATGAGGTTGTGGCCACCAGGTCGAAGTGGGAGTCTGGATGCGTCTGGGTCGAGCGATGTTCTGATGACCGCAGAGAAGTGTGGAGCAAGGTAGGGGGAGCGGAGACACTTGAGAGAGAGATAGGTCACATTGGCATAAATCCTCTCCACAAGTGGGGGCAGGTCGAGCTCAGACTGCATGTCGACTATGTGAGTGGAGAGAGGACATCCCCAGGATAAACCTCATGACTCGATTTTGAAATTTTTCAAGATGCTCTAGTGCTTTTCTGGGAAGTTGACTAAGGGCAGGGGACAGATAGATAGAGAGAGAGAGAGAAGGGAAAGGAAGGGGGGGAGAGAGAGAGAGAGAGAGAGAGAGAGAAAGAGAGAGAGAGAGAGAGAGAGAGAGAGAGAGAGAGAGAGAGAGAGAGAGAGAGAGAGAGAGAGAGAGAGAGAGAGAGAGAGAGAGAGAGAGAAAAAAAAAAAAAAAATCAGAATTTTCAGAATCAGAATTTTGTTTCCATTGTTACAATTGCTATTCTTTTAACATAGTAATATGAGTCTTATAATATTTCTGAATAAGATAACATGCGTTAAAGGTAGAATACTAAACATGGTCTATATACAAATGAAAAAATATTAGAATGCATAAAAAAAAAAAAATTGTAAAACATTAAAATCGTAATAAAAACATAAATTAAAAGTCAAACTTCCTAAAAGTTACAATTTAGAAACACACAATGAGTTATAAAAAAGGTTAGTTTAGATTAAAATACATTTCAGGTATGGACGTCAAAAATTAGAGCAAGAATTGTTTACATAAAAGGAGATTTTTCAAGTGACTTTTAAAAATGTCCAAGTCATCCAAGTTAAAGATGAGGTAGCATCTTTAACTTGGCTTGGCAAGCTGTTCCAGAAAGCAGGTCCAGCCACATGAAGGGACCTTGTTCCACAAGTGTTACATTTTGGCACATGGAGTTGTTGCTGTTGTCTAATGTTTACTGGTTGTTCATACATCTCTCTCACTTTGGGCAGTGGAAACAACCAGTCCACTCGGGTGGGGGGCTCCCCGTAGCATCTGCCTACGGCGTTTTCTGCGGGGGTGCAAGAGAAATTTCGTTTGCAAGAGAAATTTTTTCGCTTGCTCAAATTTCGCTTGCTGTTCAATCATCCTGAGAAGATGATTGCCCGACCCGCAAGAAATTCTTGCAGGAGCAAGCGAAGAAGTGAGTGAAGTGCGTCAGCGTTGGGCTGACGTGGCGATGCTTTCTGCTTCAATAAAAGAATGACAACAGTGTACTTTCGACAAAATCAATTACACTTTCTTATTTTAATGTCTCATCATAAAAGTTTGAATCAAACAAGGAAGGTTGCAGCCTGTAATTAAGGATAATATAATCCTTACAGCTGTATATATTGCTTTATATGTATTCGAACAGCTGGAGGTAAACACTGGAATGTGCCACTTGTCAACAAAGCCGTGTTGACCGAAAATCAACTTCACACACCTCACTCTTACCAGATTTGCTGACAATACCATTGGATATTAAGAAACACTGAGACCACTATCGGCTTCCTAAAGACATTTTGCATCGCATTAGTATTCATTTATAACTAATGTAAGTGCAAGTATACGAAAACAAGGGTTAAGTAATACAGTGCATAAACATTTTCTCACACTTGTTTGGCTTCATCCCCTCATTGCTCGGCTACTTATGATCACATAAAATTTTCTAAGCACATTTCCTGAATCTGCACACTTTTCTGACTATAACGGTATAAGATAAATCCCAGTGTGAAAATATCTAGAGGGTCAAAATAGTCATTTGATCTTTGTTTTGCTTACATCTCAGCCGCCGCGGCGCCTTCTCATGGAGCAAGCGACGGTCGAACGTTTTCTGCGCGGATACAGCACGAGAAAGGTGACCGCTTGCAACCGAAATTTCACTTGCTCCCCCGCAGAAAACGCTTCAGGACTGTATGGTTTCATTTACTTGTATGTAAGGAGTTATATTCTTCATGGAGACATTAACAGTTATTCTTATTGATGTCTTGATGCAATGAACCTTCAACAACTTCACCATTAATGCCATCATCACCACCACAACCATCACCACCCACATCATCACCATCACCATCATCACCATCACACTCTTCATAAAATGCTAAACAAACCGCCAACCCTGAGATCAAATAAAGATATACACAAACACAGAGTTGAACAAATACACATTTATTGAAAGTCACACCTGCACTGCCCACCCAACAACTGCTGGGGCCATTACTCCCTCACAGAACACAAGGGCACGGCTGCCACCACCACCACCACCCACTGCCACACAGGACACACTCCCACAGCCACGGGTACAACCATACTTGTCCACACAACACACCATCTCAAAAGTGGATCTTCACGTGCCTGGCAATATCACTCTTTGTCTTGAAACACTTGCCACAAACATCACACTTGAACTCCCTCAAACCAGTGTGTCTCAAGGCGTGTTTGGTGGGTACTTATCCAAATCTTTTCCCACACTCCGACTTCATGATTCTTAACCCCACTGGTGTCAGAGGTGTCGGGTGAGGTTGACTTCTTAAAAAATCTTTTCCCCACACTCCGACATTCAAAATTCTTAACACCAGTGTGTCGAGAGTGTCGGGTGAGGTTAACTTATCACTAATTTTTTCCCCACACTCCAACTTTTTTTTTTTTAACCCCACTGTGTGTCGGGAGTGTGTGGTGGGGTGGACTTCTTAAAAAATCTTTTCCCACACTCCAACTTTGATGATTCTTGAAAACCACTGTGTGTACTCAGTTGTAAAAGTGCTTCATGTGAATCTTCACTGCCGGGCATGCATTGCTTTGTCTTGAAACACTTGCCCAAAATCACATGTGAATTCCCTAAACCATGTGTCTCGGGCGTGTTTGTTGAGGTTGACTTTTCACAAATCTTTTCCAACACTCCAGACTTTTGATTTTTAACACCACTTTGTGTCGGGGGTTTTTTTGGGGTGGGGGCTAACTTATCAAAATCTTTGCCCACCTCCAGACTTCTGTTTTTTAACACTACTGTGTGTCACGGAATTCTCTCAAGCAACTCTTGCATCTAAATAATTTACTACATAGTGAGCAACAAAACTCCCTCTCCCCTTAGGGGCCTGAGCGCCTGCCCCCGGTGATTCTTGCCATACTCCTGTCCCTCCCCCACAGCTGAGGTAGACTGCTGTGCTGCTCCCCCCACTGGTGGTGCTGCTGCCTCCTGCCCAAAGCCTCCCGCGCAATACCCCGCGGAGCACACATGGGGGCCGGTCCTGCGGAAACTTTAGGGATCCCGGGCCGGGGGAGATGCCTTATTGTGGAGCAGAACACCCACGGGGACTGTGACCTCGCCCTGAACAGTGGTCCAGCGGACACGAGAGCCGCTGGGACTGTGACCTCAGCACCTGCAACAGGGGTCACATCGGACCGAGAGCCGCTGGCTGGACCTCAGCACCTGAAAACATGGTCATCGGACACAAGCCAGCTGGGCTGTACCTACACCTGCACAGTGGTGACATCGGGACCAGGAAGCCGCTGGGACTGTGACCTCAGCCCTGAAACAGTGGTCACAGTCAGGACACCGGAGCCCACCTGCTTCCCTGTAAACACCCCTGTTTTTCCTGCCTCCCACCCTGCCTCCTGCTCCCACCCCTGCTTCCTGCCCCCCACACCCTCCTCCTGCCTCCCACACCCTGCTTCCGCCTCCCACTTCCTGCCCCCTGCCTCCCCACCCTGCTTCCTGCCCCCCCAAAAAACCCTCCCCTCCTCCTCCCACACCCTGCTTCCCTGCCCCCCACAACCTTCCTCCTGCCTCCCACACCCTCTTCCTGCCTCCCACACCCTGCCTCCTGCCTCACACCCCTGCTTCCTGCCTCCCACACCCTCCTCCACCTCCCACACCCTGCTTCCTGCCCCCCAAAACCCTGCCTCCTGGCCCCCACAAACCCTGCCCCCTGCTCCGAAACCCTGCTTCCTCCTCCCCCCATCCTCCCTCCTGCCCCCACACCCTGTTTCCCTGCTCCCACTCCCCTCCTCCCTCACACACCCTGCTTCCTCCCCCCACACCCTGCCTCCTGCCTCCCACACCCTGCTTCCTGCCCCCACACCTGCCTCCTGCCCCCCCCCCTGCCTCCTGCCTCCCCACCCTGCTTCCTCCTCCCACCCTGCTTCCTGTCTCCCACCCCCTGCCTCCTGCCTCCCACACCCGCCCCCTGCCTCCCCACACCCCCCTCCTCCCCACCCTGCCTCCTCCCTCACACACCCGCTTCCTGCCTCCCACCCCCTGCCCCTTTGCCTCCCACACCCTGCCCCCTGCCTCCCCACCCTCCTCCTGCCCCACACCCTGTTTTCCTCCCCCACACCCTGCCCCTCCTCCCACACCCTGCCCCTGCCTCCCACACCCGCTCCGCCTCCCACTCTGCCTCCTCCTCCCACACCCTGCTTTTTTTCCCCCCAACCCTGCCTCCCCCCCCCCCTGCAAGCTTCCTGCCCCCCCACCCTGCCTCCCACCCCTCTTCCTTCCTCCCACACCCTCTTCCTCCTCCCACACCCCTGCTTCCTTCCTCCCCACTCTGCCTCCTCCCTCCCACACCCTGTTCCTCCCTCCCACACCCTGCTTCCTTCCTCCCCACTCTTCCCCCTGCCTCCCAACCCTGCCTCCTGCCTCCCACACCCTGCCTCCTGCCTCCCACACCCGCTTCCTCCCCTCCCCACTCTGCCTCCTCCCCTCCCACACCCTGCCTCCTGCCCCCCACACCCTCTTCCCCCCTAAACCCCCCCTGCTTCCTGCCCCCACACCCCCCCTGCTCCTGGTCCCACCCCTCCCCTCCTGCCCCCCACCCCGCTTCCTCCTCCCCACCCTGCCTCCTCCCCCCACATCTGCCCCGCCTCCCACACCCCCTGCCTCCTGCCTCCACACCCTGCCCCCTGCCCCCCCACCCCGCCTCCTGCCCCCCACAACCCCCCCCTCCTGCCTCCACCCCCTGCTTCCTCCCTGCCAAAAAACCCTCCCCTCTCCCACACCCTGCTTCCTCCCTCCCACACCCTGCCTCCTCCCTCCCACACCCCCGCTCTCCTCCCCACCCTCTTCCTCCCTCCCACACCCTGCTTCCCCCTCCCACACCCTGCCTCACACACCCTGCCTCTTGCCTCCACACCCCTTCCTCCTGCCTCACCACCCTGCTTCCTGCCCCCCGCACCCTGCCTCCTGCCTCCCCCTTGCCTCCTGCCTCCACCCCTGCTTCCTCCTTTCCCACAACCCCTGCCTCCTGCCTCCCACACCCTGTTTTCCTGCCTCCTCCTCCTGCCCCCCACACCCTCCCTCGCCCCCACCCCTGCTTCCTCCCTCCTCCCCCCAACCCCCTGCCTCCGCCTCCCACACCCTGCTTCCTGCCTCCTCCTCCCACACCCTGCCTCCTGCCTCCACACCCTCCCTCCTGCCTCCCCCACACCCTGCCCCCTGCCTCACCCCTGCTTTTTCCCTCCCCCCCTGCCTCCTCCCCCCCCAACCTCCCTCCTCCCTCACTACCCAGCTTCCTGCCCCCCAAAACCCTGCCCCTGCCTCCCACCCTGCCTCCTGCCCCCCAAAAACCCCTGCCTCCTGCCTCCCACCCCCTGTTTTCCTGCCTCCCACACCCTGTTTCCTGCCTGCAAAACCCCGCCCCCCCTCCCTCCCACCCCTGCCTCCTGCCTCCCACCCGCCTCCTCCCTCCCACACCCCCCTCCTGCCTCCCACACCCTGCCTCCTCCCTCCCAAAAACCCGCTTCCTGTCCCCCACACCCTCCTCCTCCCTCCCCACCCTGCTTCCTGCCTCCTGCCTCCCCACCCTCCCTCCTGCCTCCCACCCCTGCCTCCTCCCTCACACACCCTGCCCCTCCTCCTCCCACACCCTGCCTCCTCCCCCCCACACCCTGCCTCCTGCCTCCCACACCCTGCTTCCTGCCTCCCCACCCTGCCCTCCTGCCCCCACACCCTGCCCCTGCTCCCACACCCTCCCCTCCTCCCTCCCCCCCTGTTTCCTGCCTCCCACACCCTCCTCCTGCCTCCCACACCCTCCCTCCTGCCTCCACACCCTGCTTCCTGCCTCCCCCCCCCCTGCCTCCTCCTCCCCCCCCTCCCTCCTGCCTCCCACACCCCCCCCCCCCTTGCCTCCCCCCACACCTGCCCCCTGCCTCAAAACACCTGCTCCTGCCTCCCAAACCCTGCCCCCCTGCCCCCACCCCCCCCCTCCTCCTGCCCCCCACCCCTGTTTCCCTCCCTCCCACCCCCTCCCCCTGCCTCCCACACCCTGCTTCCTGCCCCCCACATCCTGCCTCCTGCCTCCCCACCCTGTTTTCCTGCCCCCCACTCCTGCCTCCTGCCCACACCCCCTGCTTCTGCCTCCCACACCCGCCTCCTGCCTCCCACACCCTGCTTCCTGCCCCCCACACCCTCCCTCCTGCCTAAAAGCCCCTCCCCCTGCCTCCCACACCCGGGCTTCCTGCCTCCCAAAAACCCGCTTCCTTTCCCCAAACCCCGCCCCTGCCTCACACCCTCCTCCTCCTCCCACCCTGCCCCTCCCTCACACACCCTGCTTCCTCCCTCCCACACCCGCTCCTGCTCCCACACCCTCCCTCCTGCTCCTCCTCCCACACCCTGCTTCCTGCCTCCCACACCCTGTTTCCCTTTCCTCCCACACCCTGCCTCCCCCTCCCACACCCTGCTTCCTCCCTTTCCACCCCTGCCCCCTCCCTCCCACACCCTGCTTCCTTCCCCCCCAACCTCCCTCCTGCCTCCCCCCCTGCAAGCTTCCCCCTCCCAAACCCTGCTTCCTGCCTCCACACCCTGTTTCCCTTCCCCACCCCTGCTTCCTTCCTCCCACACCCTGCTTCCTTTCCTTCCACCTCTGCCCTCCTGCCTCCCCACCCTGTTTCCCTGCCTCCCACACCCTGCTTCCTTCCCCCCACACTCTGCCCCCTGCCCCCCAAACCCCCGCCTCCTGCCTCCACACCCTGCCTCCTCCCCCACCCCCTTCCCTTTCCTGCCTCCCACACTCGCCTCCTGCCCCCCACACCCTGCCCCCCTGCCCCCCAAAACCCCTGTTTCCCTGCCTCACCACCCGCTTCCTGCCTCACACACCCCCTGCCTCCTGGCTCCCCACCCACCTCCTGCCTCCCCACCCTGCTTCCTCCCCCCACACCCTGCCTCCTCCTCCCACACTCTCCTCCTCCCTCCCAACCCTGCTCCTGCCCCCCACCCTGCCTCCCCTACACCCCTGCTTCCTGCCCCCACCCCTCCCTCCTGCCTCTCACCCCTGCCTCCTGCCTTCCCCCCCCGTTTCCCTTTGCCTGCCCACACCCTCCCTCCTGCCCCCCCACACCCTGCTTCTCCTCCCCCACCCCCGCCTCCTGCCCCCCACACCTGCCTCCTCCCCACACCCCCTTTCTTCCTGCCTCCCACACCCTGCTTCCTGCCTCCCACAGCCCTCCCCCTCCCCACCCCTGCCTTTGCCCACACCCCCTGCCTCCTCCCTCCACAACCCTGCTTCCTGCCCCCTGCCCCTGCCTCACCACCCGCTCCGCCCCCCACACCCTGCCTCCTGCCTCCCCACCCCTGCTTCCTGCCTCCTGTCTCCTCCTCCCACCCCTGCCTCCCACCCCTGCTTCCCCCTCCACACCCTGCCCTGCCTCCCACACCCTGTTCCTCCCTCCGCCTCCCACCCCTGCCTCCTCCCCCAACCCTGCCTCCTGCCTCCCCACCCTGCCTCCTGCCTCCCACACCCTGCCTCCTGCCTCACCCACCCTGCTTCCTGCCCCCGCCCCCCACACCCTCCCCTCCTGCCTCCTCACCCACCCCCCCTCCTCCCCACCCTGCCCCTGCCTCACACCCTGCCTCCTGCCTCCCAACCCTGCCTCCTCCCTCCCCCCCCTGTTTCCTGCCTGCCACACCCGCCCCTCCCCCCACACCCTGCCCCTCCTCCCACACCCTCCCTCCTCCTCCTCCTCCCCACCCTCCCTCCTCCCCCCTCCACACCCCCTCCTGCCTCCCAAAAACCCTGCCTCCTGCCTCCCCACACCCTGCCTCCTCCCTAAACCCAACCCCCCCCTCCTCCTCACACACCCTGCCTCCTGCCCCCCCCACCCCCCTCCCCTCCTCCCTCCCAAAAAACCCTGCCTCCTCCCCCTTTTCCAAAACCCAACCCCCTTTTCCTGCCTCCCCCCCGCTTCCTGTCCCCCACACCCTCCCTCCTCCCCCCACCCTGCCTCCTGCCCCCCACACCCTGTTCCTGCCTCCTGCCTCCCGCACCCCCCCTCCTGCCTCCCACCCCTCCCCCCTCCTGCCTACACACCCCCCTCCTGCCCCCCGCACCCTACCTCCTGCCCCCACACCCTGCCTCCTGCCCCCCCAACCCCCCTCCCCCCCCTCCCACACCCTGCTTCCGCCTCCCACACCCTGCCCCTCCCACACAACCCTCCTCCTGCCTCCCAACCCTGCCTCCCCTCCCACACCCTGCTTCCTGCCTCCCAAAAACCCTGCCTCCGCCCCCCCAGCCTGCCCCGCCCTCCCACCCCTGCCTCCCCCTCCCACACCCTCCTCCTGCCTCAAAACCCCCCCTGCCTCCGCCCCCCACACCCTGCCTCCTGCCTCCCACCCCCCTCCTCCTCCCTCCCACACTCTGCCTCCTGCCTCCCACACTCTGCCTCCTGCCTCCTGCCTCCCACACCCTCCCTTGCCTCCACACCCTCCCTCCTGCCTCCCCCACCCTGCCTCCTCCCTCCCACCCCTGCCTCCCACACCCTGCCCTGCCTCCACACCCTGCCTCCTGCCCCCAAAACCACCCTGCCTCCTGCCTCCACACCCTGCCCCCTCCCCCACACCCTGCTTCCTGCCTCCCACCCCCCTGCCTCCTCCTCCTGCCTCCACACCCTTTTTCCCCTGCCTCCCCACCCTGCTTCCTGCCTCCCACACTCCCCTCCTGCCCCCACACCCCCCCCTGCCCACCAACCCTCCTCCTGCCTCCCACCCCTGTCTCCTCCTCCCGCACCCTCTTCTGCCCCCCCCCACCCTCCTCCTGCCCAACACCCTTTCTTCCTCCCTCCCCCCCTGCCTCCTCCTCCCACCCCGCCTCCTCCTCACAAAAACCCTCCCTCCTCCTCAGACACCCTCCCTCCTGCCTCACACACCCCCCTCCTGCTAAACGCCTCCCACCCTCCCTCCTCCCCCCCCCTGCCCCGCCCCCCCCCCTGCCTCCTGGCCCCCACACCCTGCCTTCTCCTCCCACCCCTGCCTTCTGCCTCCCACCCTGCCTCCTCCTCACACCCGCTCCTGCCTCCCACACCCTCCCTCCGCCTCACACCCTGCCTCCCACCCCCTGCCTCCTGCCCCCCACCCCTCCCTTCCTGCCTCCCACACCCTCTTCCTTCTCCCACACCCCTGCTTCCTGCCTCCCCAAACCCTGCTTCCTGCCCCCCACACCCTGCCTCCTCCCTCCCACCCTGCTTCCTGCCCCCACACCCGCCCCCCTGCCTCCCACACCCTGCCTCCTGCTCACACCCCTGTTCCTCCCCCCCCCACCCTGTTTCCCCTTCCCCCCCAACCCCCGCCACCCTTTCCCTCACAACCCTGCTTCCTCCTCCCCACCCTTTTCCCTGCCTCCCACCCCTGCCTCCTGCCTCACACACCCGTTTCCCTCCCTCCCACACCCTCCCTCCTCCCTCCCACACCCTGCCCCTCCCTCACACCCCTCTTCCTGCCCCCCCAAAACCCCGCTTCCTGCCTCCCACCCCCTCCCTCCTGCCTCACCCCCCCCTTTTCCTGCCTCCACACCCTCCCTTTTCCTGCCCACAACCCTACCTCCTGCCTTCCAAAAACCCCTCCCCCCTGCCTCCCCATCTCCCTCCCACCCCTCCTCCTGCCCTCCCCCTGCCTCCTCCTCAAAACCCCCTGCTTCCTGCCTCCCCCCCCTGCCTCCTGCCTCAAACAACCCGCCTCCTGCCTCCCACCCCCCCCTCCTCCTGCCCCCCACACCTGCCCCCTGCCTCACATCCCTGCCTCCTGCCTCACCACCCTGCCTCCTGCCCCCCACACCCTCTTCCTGTTCCCCACCCTCCCTTTCTGCCCCCCACCCCTGCCTCCTGCCTCCACCCTGCCTCCTGCCCCTGCCTCACCCCCTGCCTCCTGCCTCCCCCCCCTGTTTCCCTTCCCCCCACCCCCTGCTTCCTCCCTCCCCAACCCTGCTTCCTTTCCCCCCCTCCCCTGCCCTCCCAAAACCTGCCCCTGCCTCCCACACCCTGCCTCTGCCTCACCACCTACCTCCTGTTCCCCAACCCTGCCTCCTGCCTCACCCCCCCTCCTGCCTCACACACCCTGCTTCCTGCCACAACACACACTCACACATTCCTACAACCCCCCCACCTCACCATTCACCAGTAGTATTCATTATTACTCCCCAAATATCCCATTCAAACAATGTACATTTTTTGTATGGGTCTTCCACTACCCTGACCCCACTGAATTAAAAACAGACGGTATTATTTTACCTGGACCAGAATTCCCTACAAAATTGGGAGTGGGGGTTTTTTTTACCTTTTGGGTTCTAGGGAAAAATTCTCTCTATAAGCTTCCCTCGCAATAAAGTTTTGGAATAATGCTGCTGTTTATATGGGGGGGCGAAGACAATTTTACTCCACCACACTCTCTTCCTCTTGTACCTGCATCGGGTCTGTTCTTTCCCCCGCCGCGGACACTTTTTAAAAGCAGGTTTGGCTTTAGTTAGGGGGTTAAAGCGTGGGTTAGGTAGGTTAGGGTTTGTTTAGCGGGTCAAAAGGGGGGGTTAGGTTAATTTAATTTTTATATCTCCTTTCACTCCTTCCTATTCAAAACATCTTATATCTCCGAAAGTAGTGTTTTTGACGGAAATTCATGGAGAACTTTTTCCCAGAATCCAATAAGATGAACAAAACCACCTCCCAATTGTGTAGGCAATTTTTGGGGCCTAGTGTAAAAAAAACCCCCCATATTTTATTTACTTTGATCACCGCGGCAAAAAGGTACGGGAGGCGTGTTCCAGGGTTCTGCGTCAAAGATCGGCAATGCCAACTAGCCCTATTTCTTTTTTGGCTACAGATACGGCGCCCGATTCTAGCGTGATAAAACGATCGGCAGCTCTAAAAGGGGGGTTTAGGCGTACACTGGTAGTTAGCGTCAACAAGCCACACAACACACCCCAAATAATGATACCAGAAAAACAGGTTTTAATCATGGGGTGCATCATTCGTACACAAATTTTTCTACACCAAAAAATTGTTACGTACTCTGTTAAACTATATCGTTTCGTAACTCAGCTCAGGTTAACTTGATTACATTTTTCGAACGATACCAAAGTGAGGAAAAACTCAAAAACAGTGTACAAACAATAACAAACCCGGGTACAAAAAAACTTGTTACAACTCCCGTCACCCCAATCATACGTTGTTGTTGTTGTTGTTGTTTTAAGGGGTGCGAGGATCCCCTTGGGGAAAACTATGAGCCCCCGGTGGGGCCTATGATGCGATCACAGGGGCTGTATTACTGTCTTCCCGGAGGCACGGTAAAGGCGATGCGGGGGTGTTGCCGAGAGGGGGGGAAACCCCGCCGCCGCCAAGGGTGGGCAGGGCAAAGGTGTTGACGTTCAGGGCGATGTTGGGTGTGTAGCACCACAAAGGTGGGTGGAAGCGCGGACCTGCCCCCAAAAGTGTTCAATACCCCCCGGGAAAATTTATCACCGGGGCATGGGGGTAGGGACGACGGGGGCATGCAAGGACTGTGAGTGCGTGTGCCCCGGCGGAGCGGGGGGAAACGACTCAAGGACACGGGACTTTTTTCCATCCCGGGTGGGGGGGAAAAGTCACTGCTAATGGCCCATGGGGGTGATGCGGGGGGCATCGCCCACTGTTGTTCCCGGGGGAGCGGGCAGACCCGGGGAAAGAGGGGTTTGGGCCCCGGAAGCGCAGAGGTAAGGGTGTCTGTTTACATCTGTCAAAGGGCCCCCGGCAGCAAATCACCACCTCGTTGCCTGGGGGACCAGCGGGGGGAGGGAAACCCCCTGAAAAAGGGTCTCCCACCCCTCGTTGGTAAGGGGGAAAGGGTCTCTGGATGGTGTGGACGAGGGGCGTAAGGATCTGGTGGGGAGGGGGAGGTGGGGTGAGGAGGGGAGTCTGTGTAGACCCAGCCTTCCCTTGGTGGCCCGGTGTGGAGGTGTATGATGGGCCGGTGGGGGGCATAGACTCGATGTTAAGACTCTGTCTCCGGGGGAAACCCCCACTCCTGCAGATGGAGGGGCAGGTCGTAGTGGGACCGGGCCGTGGAGGGGGGTGAAGGGGGGTGAGAGCCATCGTGAACAGCTTTATTGGTGGTGATATAGCGATCTGTCCATCCGCCTGAACGAGTCGCCGCCAGAATCTGGGAGAGTGCCCAGGGAGGAGGCCCGGAAGGTGAGGGTAAAAACCCGGGGGGTTCCCCAGGGGGGGAGGGGAAGTGTGGGCGGTGGGTTGTGTGGGGGTGGTGGTAGGGCCCAAGATGGTGAAGCCAGTAGGGGCCCCAACCAAAGGGGTTGCCTGGGCCCGGGGACCAAAACGGGGCTGGTGATCCACACCAGGCCAGCTAGAGACACAAGGGGGGGAGATGGGGCAGGCTTTATGAGTTGGGGGTATGCTGGGATAAAATAACCCTTCTGTGGTGGACAAGGGGGGGATCCATTTCGGCATGCGGGAGAGAACCGGGAAGATTTCTGGCCCCCCCGGAGATTCCCAACGCGGGATTCTGAGAGGTCCCGCTTGGTCAAAGTAGTCGGGGAGCCGACCCATAAATGCTGCTGCCGTACATGAGTTTGGGTCTATGGTGGCAAAGGGAATATTTGGGGTAGGGGATCCCGGTTCCACCCCAACGGACACCGGTAATCCTCTTCATGCATCCAGGCGCTTGTTGCAGGAGGGGGCGGAATATTCCACATGCCCGGCCCCGGAGAGGCGAGGACCGTCCAGCCGCAGCCCCAGGGAAGGGGTGCGTCCCCGGGGTAAGGGGGCCGGCTGGGCCCCACAGTTGGAGGGCAGGTGGGGAGGGAAGCCGCTTTAGGGTGAAACACATAAGTTGCTTTTGGGCACTGACCTTTAGACCCCAGGGGTCACCCAGTCACCCAGGGAGATTGCTGCCCCCTTGCAGGTGGGGCTGCGCCGGGCCAACGTTTGGGGCCCCGGGTGACTACGGGGTATCGTCAATGATGAGGGGTGGGAGTGGGCGGGGAAGGGGGAGGTCAGAGAGGAGGACGTTGTAAAAGAGGACTTGGATGAGCCTTGAGGAACGCCTCGTGAATGGGCGGGGGCACAGAGGGCACCCACGCAAACCCGAGAGCGACCGCCAAGGAAGTCCCTGGACCCAGGGAAGGTGGCCCCGGGGAAAGCCCCTCCGGCCAGCTTGTATAGGATACCCCGGTGGTGCCGTATCGAAGGACCCCCCCAGGTCAAAGGAGAGGTAGTCATGACCTGCGCGCGTAGGTGTCGCAAAAATGGACTAAGCTGGCCCAGCACGTCCATTTGCCCCTATGGGGTCGAAAGCCGCACTGCTCCTCCTTAGCATCCTTCTCCTCAACCCCCAGGGGGAAAACTGTGGACACCCCGGGGCTCCATCAGCTTCCCAATACGGAGAGGAGAAGCTATGGGCCCGTAAAAATGGGGGAGAAGGATCTTTACCCGGCTTGTGATGGGGATGATGAAAGGGCTTCCACAGGTGGGGTAATTTCCTGTCTCCCGCTGGCATTGTAAATCGTAAGAGGGATTCCTGTAGGGGAGGGGAGAGGGGGTGGGAAACGTAAGGGTGTGGTCGTGTCCCCGCCTTGCCGTACGCAGTGTGGACAGGGCTCCCGTTCCCGCCGGGCGTAAAGGGTGGGGTTTGCTCGGGAAAACCAGGGAGGCGAGGAGGTAAGGGGCTTGGTGGGGGTCCGCGGAGGATGGGGGAGTAGGGGGAAGCCCATCTTCTGGTGGGAGTGGCGAGCCAGAGCCTCTGCCTTCTGGGGGCTCCCAAAAGAGACTGGGCACCATCCGTCAGAGGATGGGGTGTGCGCCTTCCTCCCTCCATAGAGTGCAGAAATCCCAGGTTCTCTTGGGGGAGGAAGAGGGAAGGAGGGAGGAGCAGTGGGAACCCCGGCCCCCCTCTGGGCCTTGAGGAGATCTTGGGGCTGAAAGGCGTTGAACGGCGGTAGTTGTGCTGCCAGTATCGTGGGGGCCTCCGCCACTGGTTCCCGGCCCGACGGGGGGGCCAGTCTGCCCGGCACGTCGTTTTCCACCATGGCTTCCCAGGGCGACGGGGTGTGCGACGCGTGGCAAAGGGGAAAGGCAGCCGCACCCCCCCGTCCCAGGCTGATGGAAGGAAGACGCGGCGTCCTCCGAGGGGAGATGGAGATATCCGGTGAGGGGGGGAGGGCCTCCCCGTAACGCGGCCCTCGGAGGATCTTTTTCTCCACGGGGGAGGGACCAGGATGGGGGTTTGGGGGACCCTTTGGGCAGAGGCCAGCACAGGAAGGTGGTCCTCCCCATGTAAGGCCAGTAAGAAGGGGGAGGGGGGGGAAGGCCGGGGCACCTGACGGTCCGGGGCCGAGGGGGCCCAGTGTGGGGTGGAACCTGGTGGCCAGACCGGCGGGCTCAGCAGGAGAGGTGAGGGAGTCCCAAAATTTCCTGAAAATTGTTACCTGAAGGTTCCTTTTGGGGAGGCAGGCAGGGTCCCACATTGGGGGGGGTGCGTTAAAGTCCCCCCGATTCACCGGGGGGGGGGGAGAGAGGGGATATGTGTTGATCTCCTGTGAAGTGGCGGCACCACCCGGGGTTTTATATACTGCCCCGGTGAGCCAAACCCCTCCGGGGCTAACCCCGGCACACGATCTCCAGGCGCCCCCCGGCCCCGGGGAAAGGGGACGGGAGTGGACACACGTCCGGAGGGCAAGAGGAACCTCCCCACGCCCCGTTGGGTCTTGCCGAGGATAGGTAGCCCGGAAGGTTGAGCCGAGGTGAGGGGGGACCAGGTCTCGCCCCCAAACCCCACCATGAAGGGAATGGTCCCACAGGTAGTTTCGTTCAGAGATTTTTGGGGAGAGACCTGGCATTTCCGAGGGGGAAGGTGAGGGCCATATCCTATTCAAATAGGGAGGAGATGACTGGGGAGGGGGGGCACGATAGGTGAGAAGGCGGCCAGGTGTGCCCTTCTGGTAGAGGGGGGTAACCCCTTCAGAGGAGGGTGAAAAGAAGGAGATTACTGTATCCACGGAGGGGCGGAAGATGGGGCTGCAGTTGAGTGATCAGGATGCCAGGGGGGGGCGGGAGGCCTTGGGGACATAACGGGGGACGGGATCAAAGGAGCGGGATGGCGAAAGGCACGTCCCCGGTTCCTCCCCCTACGGTGGGGTGGCGAACCGTGCGGCCGTTCACTTCGCCCCGATGGTGGAGTGGGGGAATTTAGACTCAGATCTGGGGGGGGGGGTGTAGACGGAGGGGCCTGAATTTCCCGGGGGGCGACGAGGGTTTACGCAGGCGGAGCGACGGCGCACAGGAGAGGAGTGCTGCCCGGGGTTTAGGCACGACGGGGGCCTGACAAAGGGGCATCATCTTCCGGGGCCCCCCGCGGGCCAAACCCATTCCCCCGTGGGGATGGGGAAAACGACATCCCGGGTGGGCCGCCGTGCTGGGGGTAAGTGGGGGCGCTGGGGCAGGCTTGGTTGGTGTGGGGGTTTTGGCCTGCGGGGGGCCGGAAGGCTAGGGAGGTTGAGGTCCCTCACGCGTGTTGATGGGGTGAGGGGGGTCCCCCCCCCGCCCAAATCAGCATAGAGCTCTGGCCCGGCAGTTGAAAGGCAGTGCGCGACCTGGGCCCCTGTGGTCCCCGCACTGGAAACAGCGAAAAGGGCCTGGTGCGGTGATGTCGTCTTGCCCGCTGGGGGAGGGCCCCCTGCACCTGGAAACATCGCCCGGAGACCTCAGGTGTTAGGGATGGCCCTCCATGGCACCCCAACAGCGGAGCAGAGGGGGGAGGTGGGGGGTGCCCATACACCAAATGGGGGATGACACCTTTTTGGGAAGGGGGCCCCCTCCCTTTAGGCGGACACTTTCCAGTGTTCCTGGGCAGATTGTGGCCGGGGCCGGTGATCTCGAAACCCCCTCCTCCATCGAAGTCGAAATCCTCCGGACCTCAGTGATGTCGTTGATCATCCAGGGGCCCCACCCTGGCGTAAATGTAGTCGGGCCCTTTACGCTCAGCCTGCGGGAGGTGACCTCCCATTCCCCCAGGGGAAAGGGGGCCTGCCCCCTTCAGGGACCTTTGGGGAGTTTTGCTCCCAGATCACAACAACAAAGGGGACGCCGTTTCCCAGGGGGGCGGGTTTCCCCCTCGAGGGCATACTTGCCCAGGGTCGAGAGGTGGGGAGCATGGGGGACCCGGGACGGATTTCAAAAACCCTTTCACCCGACGCCTCTGAAGGAGGACGCCTGGACTATGCAACCTGAGAGGGCGGGTGGATCGGGGCAGGGGCCTTATAGGGCCTTTCCGCGAGGGGAAGGCCCCGTGCCCTCTTGTGGCGGGGGGAAGGGGGGGACGGGGGGCTTTTACCTCCTGGACATCCAGGGGTGGCTCGGTCCCCGGGGACGTGTCAACATCGGCGGGAACGGAAACCAGACAGGGCCGGGTGTACACACTACCCGCGATGGTTTGGGGGCCACAAAAGCAAACACAAGGGTGGCGTGGCAAATCCACAGTGCAGACGCCAAGCGACCCGAAGGGCGAGCTGTTACACTGTGATGAGAGCGGAGCGAGAGCCGGTGAACCTATCACCACGGCTGCCGGGCTGTCACTCCTGTCATACACAGTTGTCTTTCCTCCTCGTCCACTAATAACAACCCAATTTAAACCCATCATTTGACCTGTTTTAACCTGTTCCCAGCCTCTCATTCACCCCACAACCACACACACACCCTTACTCACCCTTTATTCACCCTGGGACATCGACGGGGTGAGTAATTCGAGGTTAAAACTGATAAAAACTGATGAGAGAGGACCACGTGTTATCCAAGCCTCAATGTTAACAAACCAGCGAAGGGTTGCCAGCTACAACATTAAAATTAACTCAATATATCAATACTCTCAAATATTACCAAACATTATATGATTTATTGATTGATTCCTGTTATATTAATGGCATTTTATATTTTGTATAAATGTATGTTACCGTAGATAACAGTTAAGTCGCCAGGACAACTTTTTTTTCTGTTTACAGACGTGTGGTGGCGTTAATACTTACATTTCTACATCCATGATTTCAGGAAAGTTAGAAGGGGCTATCTGGAGAGTGTGTCATTTTGTGTCTTCATCTGTGTCATATTATGGCTATAAATGAACAAATGACAAAATTTTCTACAAAGTGGCTATCAACAGTAGAGTCGCCATCTAGTGTTTATTTACTGAGTGTCGTACCGCTGTCGTCGTCGCCCGAAAAAAAAACGCGTAGTGAAATTTGAAACCGTTTATACTTGCAGATACAAAGCATAAAACAACGCTGAAACAGAGTAGATTATGTCATGATATAAACTACTGTACGTGTATCATCTTCAGTGGCACATAAAAATCAGTAGTAATGCTATAATTCGTAATATATGGCGCTTGGCGACATCACTGCAGGTGGCGACTTTACTGTTATCTACGGTAGGAGTTAAATTCTTCATTGAATACTCTACGTACCTAGAACACTGAGCGGATTTTCCCTTGGTGGCCGTCTGGGAACTTCCCGTCAGCTCCAGGACCGGTATTACCAAAGAGATCATAGTTAAGAACGTGTATCATAGCTGGACAAAAAGGCCCATTTTAGTCACAACTGGCTGGCGGATATCATAAATTGTGGGGGGACTATCACAAACCGCGCGGGAGGCTAAGGCCGTGTCCATACGGACACTTTTTTCCGGCATCTTTTGGTATTTTGCTACAAAAGATGCCCGTAGTGGTGGCAAAAAAAATGCGCGTTCGTTATACGGCGTTTCGGCTACGAGCATCTTCTACTGGCATCTTCCGGGACCAGCAACCAATTTTGACAAACTAACATATGAATCGTGCAAGAAAACTTCAATCGTATTAATTTCAATCGTATTCTTCAATTCAAGACTTATGAATCGTGCAAGAAGATGCTCGTAGCCGAAACGCCATGTGACGAACGCGCATTTGTTCGCTACCACTACAGGCATCTTTTGGTAGCAAAATACCAAAAGATACCGGAAAAAGTGTCCGTGTGACACGGCCTTAAGAGTGGGTTCACCGAGTTCTAGCACGACTATGATAACGGCCCCGCGACTATGATAAACTTTCTTGCTGTCAACAGGGCCGAGACACAATAACAGCCTCAGTGAAGGAATATTCGCCCCACATAGGGATGTGTTGAGTGAGCTGAGTGATGCACAGCTGATTAGGAAATACCGAGTAGAGACCGTGGTGAGGGCATATTGTTCCTCACCAACTTTGTACAAACAGCTTTTAGATCGAAAACATCGCCATCTGGCAACTCTGCCCCGTGTTTACACAGATACTGCTCAGCGGTACATCCATTGGCGTATTTTAGGCGTATTTTGTGCATGCCCTTGCAAGTAAAATTTTACTTATTTAAGCTCCGCCCACTTATTTTTTACTCTTTAGCGTGTACAGAAAACTGAGCAGAGTCACTCCCGACAGCGATTTTACTCTTTTCCTGTAAAATTATACAGTCGTGGGTGGGGTGGTGGTTTCAAGAGCCTATCAATCGCGCGCATGAGAAATCTTATCAGAACTCCTCCCGTAAATGTTTCTCTTTCCTTTAATTCTCATCCAATTCAACATTCATTACATGCGCACGACATGCAAAGGATACTGTATTTATTAGGAGTAGGTTCAACACGTTGATCGGATATATACAACAACTCAACAGTAATGATGTCACAAATATTAATATTCTCCAGCGGACATCTGGGAACAATTTTTCCACTCCCTCCAATCTTTCAATGTGTCCGAACCCTTGTTAAGACTTGTGGCTAGCACGATAAAACTTGTCATTTGGCCATAATACACTAAAATAATAAACAGTCTCTTTAGTAATAGTTATAATTACTTTAAAAATGCAATGTAACTGGTACATATGTCATAACTTACACAGGAATGTCACCCACAAAATGTACATAATGGATATACGAACACCTCCACAGTCCTCCAGAGAGGCGAGGTGAGGTGCTCTGAGGTGCTCTCAGGGTTCCTCATGCGTTCGCCGATTCCGGCAGCTGGCGGCCCTCTACGCATGGCTGTAGCTCCGAAACTAACCACAGGATTTTCTTGAAAATAACCTCATTGTGATTCCCACACAAAGTTACCATTACCGTAGTCAAAGAAACCCTTACCTAACCTAACCTAACCTAACCTAACCTATAGCGGTCTGTGCGAAAAGGGCGAACGCCTGGAGATTTGAGGCAGGAGCAGAAAAGAGAAAAGAGGAGAAGAGAAAAAAAGGAGGAAGAGAAAGAAGGAAAGAAATGGAAAAAGAAAAGGAAAGGGAAGGGAAAGGAAGAAAAGAGAAGAGAGAGAAAGTGATAAATGTAAATGATAAATTGTTGCTGTCTTCCATGATGGCAACATGATGTACCATGATTCCGTACGTCTTCGAATTACAGTTGGGTAATTTTTTTTAAGGTTGTGAGAGCGAGTCTGTCTGGCTCTCCCAGTGAATGTACGATACATTTTCCTTCGGCTCCGTCTGTAGAAGCGTCTGGCAGCGCTACAATCGTATTTTTGTGATGGCAAGCAGGGGCGGAGCTTAAATAAGTATATAATTTTACTCCGAAGGGACACTACAAAATACGTCTATATGCCTTATTTTCGGAATGAATTACTACTTACTCTCTGTGTCACTGCCCTAAACATGTTTATAAACATAAGGGAAGAAGTATCAATCCATAAAACGTGGTCAAAGGATGAATTACTGATTATATAACCATTTTAAAGAAACAATGACGCTATATTTAGCAGACGCCTATGATAAAAAATTGTGCTAGATTCCAAAACTTATGATAAATGGCGTATGATAAAAATTTATGATATTCAAGAGTAATGATACATTTCTGTCATAGCTATGATTAAGTTTTGGTAATACCGGTCCAGGACGTAGGCAAAGGGTACGTATACTAAGAAAGACTGGAAGCTTCAAAATAAGGTGTAGTAAAGGCTAACTGGTTACTCTTTAGTTCTTTCGTCCACTAGATGAGGGCGTTAGCGTCAATTGAGCTATGACTATTCTAAAGACACGAACGTGTGAATTGTACAGTGCAGATATGTAGATTAAGAAACATGTTTTACTACATTGCCTGGAAATCAACATATACGGATGAAGTCGTTGATGTTACCAACACCATGCAAAGGAAACCAAAAACAGTCATTTGGAATTTCTTAATTTACGTAAAACAAATAGGAACAACAAAATCAGTGGATCTTTTTCAGATATGTCAAATAGACACCAAGGAACTATATTGTGGGCAAAATTAAATAAATTCCGTAATTAAACACTTTAGGTGGTCATCAATCAATCATTGGGGGCATACGCCGGGGAGCCCGTCGCCTCGCCCCCCTACGACGCCACTCCCGTGTCACCACGCGCGAGTTCCCATGCAGGCTCCTTTCCCATACCAAGCAGCTCTCGACAAGAAACATCAACTTGCCCCAGCCACGAGCCTTGTGGGCGCCCCCTTGGCCTCCTCCACGTCGGATTGTCTCTTACAGATACAACCCGATGGGAAGGATCGGTTTCAGGGTAGCGTGCCACATGCCCATATAGCCGAAGTTGGCGCTGACAGACTATGCAGGTAATAGGCCTCGATTCAGTCTCACGGTGCAATCGCTGATTTGACACGTAATCATCCCAGCGATACCCCATGATTCTGCGAAGACACTTATTACCAAAGGCACTGATTCGTCTCTTCAAGTCACTATTTAGTGTCCATGTCTCACAACCATAGAGTAAGACAGGGATCACAAGCGACTTGAAGATCCGGATCTTTGTCCTCCTACACAGGTACCGACAACGCCAAATACTCCCGCTGAGCGAGTCCATAACACCGTGGGCTATGCCAATCCGCCGTAAGACCTCTTGACGTGACCCGCCGTCATTATGGACTGCGCTACCAAGGTATGTAAAACTTTACAAGATCTCAATGTCCTCGCCACACGCATGAACAGACTGTACTGCTTCATCTAGTAAGTCTCCAAACACCTGGACCTTGGTCTTGAGCCAGGAGACCTCAAGTCCTAAAGGCTTTGCCTCCTCGTGCAGCGCCTCAAGAGCCATCACCAGGACCTCCAGTGACTCAGCAAAGATTACTGCATCATCGGCAAAAACAAGATCAGTGATCTTGGTGTTGCCGAGGGATGCTCCACAATCACTTTGATCTACAACCTTGTCCAATACCCAGTCCATACAAGCGTTGAAAAGTGATGGGGCAAGGACGCACCCTTGCCTCACTCCTGTATTCACAGGAAAGAAGCTGGATACACCTGCCCCACACTTCACAGCACTCTCAGTCCCAGAATACAGACCAGTTATCAAACTAATAGTCCTTGCAGGAATCCCTCGAAGTCGCAGAAGATCCCAGAGTGACTCACGATGCACTGAGTCAAACGCCTTCTTGAGATCAACATAGGCTGCAAGCATCCCCTGTCGAAACTCACGTCGGCGTTCCACCAGGACACGAAGCGCTAGGATACGGTCCGTTGTTGACTTACCAGGCATGAACCCAGACTGCTGAGGTCTCTGATGCTTCACCAGATGACTGCGAATTCGTGTCAGCAATAGATGGGCAAGCACCTTGCCTGGTACGCTGAGCAGTGTAATACCGCGGAAATTGTTGCAGTCCTGACGGTCCCCTTTCCCTTTCCAGATAGGGACGACCAGCCCCCCTTTTCCAGTCAGGAGGAATGGTACCTGATTGCCACACGGCAGTCAGGACAGCATGCAACCCGTGGATCATGGCCTCACCTCCAGCTTTGAGGAGCTCCGCACTGATATTACAAACACCAGCTGCCTTTCCACCCTCAACTTTGCTACAGCCTCTCTTCAGGTGGTGCCGTTGCAAAATCAGTAGTCAGTACCTCCTGTGCAATCATCATCTCGCGTGGTTGTTTACAATTTTACATCTTTGAATCAACTCGGACGTCCGTCGTCCAGTCGTCCACTCTTTGAGCTACCGTGGTGGTGACAAGACGTGTATATGCTCCTGCTCCTCCACCGAAATATTACCGCTACTACCGCTTCCCTGACCACGACACTACACTACGTTGTACTGTGTGCATACATATATGACACCAATTTCACTTAATATATCTAATATTTTCCCTGAAATAATAGAAAATAATAGGCTAGCAATATCTGGAACCACTGAGGTAGTTTTTCGTCCACTCAATAGATGGCGCTCTAAACACAAGAATCGGGTGCTATCTGGCATCTTTCTGGCTACACTTATTTGTTATGTTGGATAGGAATATTTCCCGTCTTTTTTTAGTATACAGTCTTTGACAGAGGGTCAAGGTAGAGTACCTTGAATAATAGAGTAGCGACAATTTGATTTATGGGCGCCATCTTAGCGCCAGGGCCTCTTCGTTCCCTCTAGACCCGCGGAAGTTCTCAAGGCATGACCCCGCAGTATATCATGTTATACATGTATAAAGGATATACTGTTATCTTCGGAAATGTTTGTTCTATAAGATTATCACATAAAACACAGTAGAACACATTAAATAAAGGTCATTATGACTGCAATAAATGGTATGCTGCCGAATGCCTATAGGTGACTGGAATGAGTGAAGTGCAAATAAAATAGAAATGTGTCTTGTCTAGAAGGATAAGAATGATATGGAGAGAAGATGCGGGGCTATAGAGGACGGAATGAGTGAGTGAAAAGTG
>JACEEZ010019892.1:0-63744 GCA_016584305.1 Chionoecetes opilio | reverse complement strand
GGCGAGTTTTCAATTTTGTAGGGATAAAATTCGTAGACACTGTCCAGGTACATGGGGCGAGGAGGTAACACCGTTATGCAACTTGTTTTGGAGGATATAGATAACTCAAAGCAAAGGTTGGTGATGTTGGTATAGACTCAAAGTATTCATTGCTCGCAAGTAACACTTAAACCATGATGTACCACACTATTATGAGGAAAGACAACAAAGGAACTCAATTAATAAGGTATTTTAATACTATCATAACCCATGAATATGTACAGCCCCACCTGCAGGGGTTGTCCTACCACCTTTGACACTTAAAGCCCCCTATATTCGAGTCAGACGACATATCCCAAACTCCCCACTGACAGGGCAGTCATTGGCTGTGACTCTTGTGACTTAGTAAATAAGGCCCGCCTCCTGCCCTCTCCCCCCACCCTCTCCCCTCCCATTCCTCCTCCTCCTCTCTCTCTCTTCTCTCTCTCTTCATCTCTTCGCTCTCTCTCTCTCTCTCTCTCTCTCTCTCTCTCTCTTCTCTCTCTCTCTCCCCCTCATATCTCCTCCCCCTCCTCTCTCTCTCCTCTGCGTCTCTCTCTCTCTCCCCTCTCTTCTCTCTCTCTTCTCCTCTCTCTCTCTCTCTCTCTCTCTCTCTCTCTCTCTCTCTCCCTCTCTCTCTCTCTCTCTCCTCTCTCTCTCCTCTCTCTCTCCTCTTTTTCTCTCTCTCTCTCTCTCTCTCCAATACCACCCCTGCCTTACCGCACACAACAGCAGACGACGACAGTCACCTACTAGCTGGCTGACTGGCGGGTTTATCTTCGGTGTGGTGTGTTTGTGTGTTGTGTGTGTGTGTGTTGTGTGGTGTGTGTTGTGTGTTTATTCATTCCCATGGTCTTGCCCACCGAGCAGGCTCGCACCCAGTTTTTCACCCTCTCAGTGCGAGCTTGGGGGGCTCATTTGTGTGTGTGTGTTGTTGACGTGTGTGTGTGTATTTTGTGTGTGTGTTTTGTGGTGTGTGTGTGTTTACTTGAAAATATTACATGAGAACATAAAAACATTAGAAAATAAGGAAGCTACAAGAGGCCGTGAGCCTCACGTGGTAGTTATTAATTGAATAAAGTCTTTCAAAATATGCAAATGAAGTAAGAAATAACATACACATAAAAATCCAACCCAGGAACCTGGAACTTTCAGTAAAAAACAACAAAAATGTGCTGATGGAGGCAAAACAATAAGAAAGAAATAATTAATAACAAAAAATAAACAATAAAACGTGGTTTAAAAGAACTTTCCTCCTCTACACTATAGGGCTTAAGTTCCCTCCCTGTCTCCTTTTATCACCCACCCTCCTTGCACCCTTCCCTTCCTCCTCATCCTCCCACCCTTCTGTCTTTTTCCTGCCCACTGCCTCCCCCTTCCCCCCCGTCTCGATTCACCCCTCTCCTCTCCCTTCTCCACATTATTTACTCTGTCGCTTTCACGAAAACGTAAGTTTGTTCAGTTTAAGTTTGTTGTAAGTTACGTTTCACGTAAGATTGCTTTCACATAAAAACTTAACCGCTGTTTTTTCTGTCAAGATGACCTTCTGTAGAATTCTTTCAACAGCATTGTAGGGGGTCAAGTGTGTCTGACTGATGTTTTGGGCTTGAATTTTAGGGGATACCAAGATATTACTTCGTTGATTCCTATTTTATAAGGTTGAGTAGGGTCCCGGTACTCAGGTCAGTAAGGTCAGGTCAGGTGTGGATTTGTTAGAATCACATTAAAGCTATGGGGTAGTCAGGTCGGGTTTCGGTCAGGCGGGATCTTTGTAGACAGCACGTTAGGGAGCGTAGACTGCAGGCCCCGTGAGACCGCACGCTATAGTAGCACCTAAAATTAGATATATATATATTATATATATTATTTTATATATTATATAATTATATAAAATAATATATATATATATATATATAAAATATATATATTTTAATATATATATATATATATAATATATATATATATTATATATATATATATTAATATATATATTATCTCCCAGCAACACTCTGCCATCTTTAGTGTTTGTATATTATCACACACACAAAACTATTCACTCGCTCATTTTTGTTATGTCCCATCCTGTCACACGGAAGGCCCCGGGGGGGGGGGGAGAGAGAGAGAGAGAGAGAGAGAGAGAGAGAGAGAGAGAGAGAGAGGGGAAGATAGAGAGAGAGGGGAGAGAGAGAGAGATTTCGGGTGTTTTGGGACAGCGGGAGTAAGCACCCTTGGAAAACTTCTTAATCCTCATACCCTACCGACCATCGCCGCCTCCACCACCATCACCACCCACTCCAGTCACGGGAAACGATATGAAAGAAAGGCAAGAATGGAACTGAAAACTGAAATGGGAAAAGGGTGGCAGAAAATAAATAAGGAGGTGCAAAATTTAGAGAGGAAAGAGATAGAGGAGCTTATTTATGAAAAGGGAATGGAACACACGAAATAGCGGAGTACTCAGAAGAGAGAAAGGAGGTTGAAAAAAGGATATTGAAAAAATTTATATATATATATATATATATATATATATATATATTATATATATATATAAGAGAGAGAGAGAGGGGAAGAGAGAGAGAGGGGAGAGAGAGAGGAGAGAGGAAGAGAGAGAGAGAGAGAGAGAGAGAGAGAGAGAGGAGAGAAGAGAGAGAGAGAGAGGAGGAAGGAAGAGAGAGAGAGAGGAATGGGAGAGAGAGAGAGGAATGGAGAGAGGAGAGAGGGAGAGGGGGGTGGGGAGAGGGCAGGAGGCGGGCCTTATTGACTAAGTCACAAGAGTCACACCCCTGACTGCTCCGGGTCAGTGGGTAGTTGGCATATGTCGTCTGACCTCGAATATAGGTCTTTGAAGTGTCAAAGGCGGTAGGACAACCACTGCAGGTGACTGTACAACCTACAAAGAGAAGACTACGACGATGAAAAATTTAGAGTTGTTTTGGGCGAAATTGATATTCCAGGTGCTATTTTTCCGTACTCGTTTGACAACATAGAGAAGACTGAGGTGAGGGTTTTGATGTGCAAAGGCTTCTAAACCAGGAAAACAGTCACAGCAGTCTCATTAAGAAGTAATTCCAGCTAAACCATCACCGGGGGGCCTCCGTAGGCATTAGAGCGGCGAACGGCGGCCACCAGCGACAACTTTGCCTCCCGAGGCCCTCCGTAGGGCCGCGGGTGTATTTTCGGGAAAAAGGGAAAATTTATTATATTGTAAATCATGTACAGAATTTGAAAAATGTATTCCTTCTGTGTAAACATTCTAAAACAACAGTTATATCAGATTTTTGATTTTAGTATTACATTAGTGGTGATAACCGCGGCTACTTGACGTAAGACCTCCGTGGGCCCGCGGGTGTATTATTTGAAGTGCACAAGAAATATTAAGGCGGCTACTCTCAGGGCAAATCTTTTGGGAAATGTTTGGTCCATTTTGATAGGGGATCTGTCCTCGTTGCATGCCTTGGAGCATGTTTTCTGTGTTGCTGTGGTACGATTAAAAGTTGCTCCAGGAGGTCAGATAATCTTGAAAAAAATACAAATTTAAAAATCCAAAATGGCTTCCTACGCTTCGTACACAGCTCCCCTGCCTCCGACATTACTCCCTCGAAATGTAAGTACCGTTTTAAGAATTAGGACATGAAACACATAAAAGGGAAGTGTGTTTAGGTGTTGAGGAGAAGCACAAAATGTTTTACGGATATTTACCATGGTGACATTATATATGAACCTGAAATATGGGTTCGCTATTAATCTGGTTAGGAAGTCCTCTCGTTTTTTTTATTGTTCCATTATGTGACTTGTTTATGGAAGATAGAGGCCTTAACTAATTTTAATGAAGTGATTTTAGGTGTCATAGATGATGTACATTTTGGGAAATACGGGCGTGAATATAAAAAAAAGGGTATAATTTCGTATATTCTCCTCAGGCTGGTGTTGGCCCCGGAGAACAACACTTAAGCCTGATCGCATCAATCATTGAGGCATACCCCGCGGGCAATCGCCAAAGAGGGCTACAACAATACCCCGCTCAAGGGTGCCCCTGTGGTGCGCGTCGTGGAGAACGTGCCGCCGTGCGGCAGGAGTTACCAGTCTGCTGCCCACTCACTTGATGCCTAACTGACCTGAATTAAAGTGTCTCTACCTGTTTATATTGAGCCAGATATGAAACCAAAAGATAAAGAATGAAATAATAAAGGACACTTTTCCTAAATACACATACAAATCGACAGAAATGGTTTAAAACATACAAATATGCTGTCAAACTAGTACATTTTCACCGGTTTTTTCAGGCAGACCCCGATAGAAAAAAGAGGCAGGCCCGACAAAAAAACTTTTCACTTCAGGAACTGGTGTATGTATACTTTACGCTTCATTCCCATGCAAGGAAGCTAGAGACCGTTCTGTAGTTTCCCTTGTTTCCCGTGTTTGATGTAGTGTGGAGGGAGTTAGGGCTGTGTGGATGCCGGGGAGGGAGGGGTGTGTGGTGGGGGAAATAGGAAGGGGGTTGGGGTTAGTGACAGCTGTGGTGGTGGGGTGGTGAGATGGTGTGAGACATAAAGAGGAGAAGGAGGAGGGATAAACCTGCGCAAGGAACTCTTTTTCCCCTTCTTTTAAATTCATGCCCTCACACCATCTCATCTCTCACCACTAGTTTGGTGGAAAAAGAGTTAGAACGACCTCGGAAAACGTCAAAGAAGACCAAGCAGAAAGTCTTGGACTTTTCCGAGGTCGTTCTAACTCTTTTTCCACCAAACTAGTTACCAACTCATCATTTAGAGCCTGCATGCACCAATTGAGACAGAAATTTTTGGAGGTTCCCGTTCTCCCATGCTATCTGGCTCATGGACTTGCCACCACGTACAAGGGGACTATCTGTGTCTTCTTGACAATGGATTGATTTGTCGGGCAAAATCAAAATGCATCTGTAAACCTGGGGAGGGCCTAGAGGAAGGTGGGTGATGGGGGGTATTTGGCGCAATTTAAGGAGCAAGATGGCAACTCTCTCCCCTTCATACATATTTTAGTGCGCCTGAGCGATCTGACACTGTGAGGACTAACCTCCAGCCCAGAAAGCTGCCAGATATACGACAAACCCGAGAAATTTTAACACATCACCGAGAAGGGCAAAACATCTGAAGACGTTCTTGTCCTAATTTTTTTTTGCAGTGACAAATATATATATATAATATTATATTTTATATATATATATATATATAATATATATATCTAAAATATATATATATATATATATATATATATATTTATTTATTCACAGGGGAGTCGCCCCTACGCGTCTGCCCTTATGTTAAAAGGGAAAAGGGCGTATTATATTATAGAGCCCAGGAGGGTATGACAGCAGAGGGGTATATGAAGGTGGATGGATAGGTACAGGAGGAAATAGGACCTTTAGTAAAAAGGAAGGAAATCCTGCTAATTCGAGTGGTTTGAAATGGTTGACCAAAAATATCTGGTTGATTTTTTAGTTCATGATTTTGTATGTTTTGTATGGCCTGCAAATTATTTAAATGTTGAAATGGATTTCGATGACAGATCTTCAATCTTCATTCATCTCGATCTTCATGGCTGTTCCACCATGTAAATCCAATGAGGAATTTTTTTGTGTTAACAAAAAATAAACGAAGTCCAAAGTGAGTTGTGGTTCTCTTCATCGTATTACTGGATAACGACAAAAATATTTTGGCTTGTACTTAGAGCATATTGCATATTTAGTAATGTTTTATGGGTGTTGAACAGTCCTTGGCAAGTACTGAGTCATGATGAAGGTTGAGCGACGACCTTCGTTGACAGGAAGGGTACCATAAAAGGGATATTTTTCGGAACGAAGAGCAGCGACGAAGGTCGGCACGAGGACACGGTCACCTTCGTGTCTTCGACGATCGTCGTCGCTGCTCTTCGTCCCGAAACATATCCCTTTTATGGTACCCTTCCTCAGTCAACGAAGGTTGTCGCTCGCCCTTCATCATGACTCGGTACGGGCCCATTAGTCTTTAGCGGCTAATGGTCTGTGCAACACCTCTAAAAATATTTCTGTATCTGCAATATGCTTAGAAACTGTCACCGTAAATATTCCTCTATCGGTTACTGTAACAGCGGCAAGTAGTCATATGTCCTACGTCGGGCCGCTGGAGCGGCCCGACGGTGAACCTCTGAGCAAAACCCCAGCGGGCCTCCGTCGTACATTTCCGTAGGGCCGCCGGTAAGACATACGTTGGGCCTCCGTAAGCCCGCTGTCTTTGTGTTTGCTGGGAAGCAAGTGGTAGAGACACATTAAGTACCTACCAGTTGCTTACCTTTTGACGAGGCTCTGTTGTGACTATTTTCTTGGTTTAGAAGCCTCTGCACATCAGCCATTACCTCAGGTCTTCTCTATAGTGTTGTCAGCGAGAACAGAGCACAGTAATATAGCACCTGGAATATCAATTTCGCGCTAAATAACTCGAAATTCTTCCATCGCCGTAGTTTTTCCTTCGTAGGTCCACCCGCGGCGACCCCGCCTTATCCCCACAATGCACCGATGTAAACAATCCGTGACGTAGTTATGGGTAGGGTCCATTATTACCAAACATTATATTGTTAAGATCGCCCTCCTGGAGAACTCTGGCTCAAGATCGGGGGGAAGCCGTGTGTTTGGCTGGCTGGCTGAGGATAAGGAGACACAAGGCCGGGCAGGGAGACGCCGGGACAGTAGACGCCGCTCGCAAGGGAGCAGGGAAGGGCTGTGGTGTTTTTCACAAGCGGGCCACGGGTAAAGGTAGCGTTCCCTGTGGCTAACGGCGCCTTGGTGAAAGGTAGCAGCCGGCTGTGTTCGGTGGGCGTGCGTCGGGCGGGGCCGTGAGGGTTGACCAGTGCCGCCTCGTCCCGCCGCCCGGTGGCTTAGTGTGTTGACTGTGGTGACTGGTATTGTATTAGACGCGCAACAGTGACTGTAGTGATAGTGGAGGAACATTTGTGGCTGCGATGGTCGACAAGTGACTGGGCCTATTCGCGGTGGGCGTGAGGCTGTCTCTGTGTAGTACAATATAGTCTGGAAAAGGGTGTGATTGTGTTATTCCGCATGTGCCTGTGCTGTGTGCCAGGCAAGGCTGCTGCACCACCCTTGAACCTCCACACTGTGTTCACACCATTACAAAACACACATAACATGACCTATCTATCAAGCACTAAACCTACCCCCAAAACCCAGTAGTAAATTAGCCCTAGATTACAGCTTTCAATTTTCCTCACAAATTCCATGCAGTTTTTCTATATTGGATGGTATCACTTCTTTTCCGGCCAGCTTCGCTTTAGGATGGGTGGGTGGGGAGGAGCCTTCTACTTCCTATCCTTTCTCTCTTATTATCTAGTTAGTGTAGTGTAGTTAAAGCAAACAGCCTTGTAAGGACCTATCGGTCTGTTGCTGTTTGTTTCCTTTGTAATCCTTTGTATTCCTTTGTGTGTGTGTGTGCCGTGGTGGTGATGTGCCAGTGTGGGGAGCCCGTGCTCAAGGCCTAGGGGGATTCATTGCTTTCGGTCCCGGCTAAACACATGACCGGACTCAGCCCCTCATTCCCACGCGTCTGAGGCCAGCCCAGTGTGGGAGGCAGGTTAGTTGGGCGGCTGGGGGAGCGGGTTTGTAACAATATGATTTATTGATTGATTCCTGTTATGTTAATGGCATTTTATATTATGTATGCATGTATGTTAGGAGTATGTTACTTGTATGTTAGGAGTTATATTCTTCATGGACACATTAACAGCTATTCTTATTAATGTCTTGCTGCAATGAAACATCAACACCTTCACCATTAATGCCATCACCACCACCACCACCACAATCACCACCATCACCATCACCACGACCACCAACATCACCATCACACTATTCATAAACTGATAAACAAACTGCCAACCCTGAGATCAAATAAAGATATACACAAACACAGAGTTGAACAAATAAACACATTTATTGAAAGTCACACCTGCACTGCCAACCCAACACCTGCTGGGGCCATTACTCCCTCACAGAACACAAGGACACGGCTGCCACCACCACCACCACCCACTGCCACACAGGACACACTCCCACAGGCACGGGTACAACCACACTTGTCCACACAACACACCACCTCAAAAGTGGATCTTCACGTGCCTGGCAATATCACCCTTTGTCTTGAAAGACTTCTTACAAACATCACACTTGAACTGCCTCAAGCCAGTGTGTGTCAGGGTGTGTCTGGTGAGGTTAGAGTTCTTAGTAAATCTTTGCCCACACTCCAGACATTGATATTTCTTAACACCACTGTGTGTCAGGGTGTGTTTGGTGAGGTTATACTTATCACTAAATCTTTTCCCACACTCTACACATTCATGATTTTTAACACCACTGTGTGTCAGGGAGTGTTGGGTGAGGTGAGACTGAACATAAAATCTTTTCCCACACTCTAGACATTTATGATTTTTAACACCGCTGTGTGTCAGGGAGTGTCGGGTGAGGTTAGACTTCTTAGTAAATCTTTTCCCACACTCCAGACATTGATGATTCTTGACGCCACTGTGTGTACTCAGGTTGTACATGTGCTTCATGTGGATCTTCACGTGACTGGCAATGCATTGCTTTGTCTTGAAACACTTGCCACAAACATCACATTTGAACTCCCTCAAATCAGTGTGTGTCAGGGCGTGTGTGGTGAGTTTTGAATTGGTAGTAAATCTTTTCCCACACTCCAGACATTGATATTTCTTAACACCACTGTGTGTCAGGGAGTGTTTGGTGAGGTGAGACTTCTGAGTAAATCTTTGCCCACACTCTTGACATTGATATTTCTTAACACCACTGTGTGTCAGGGAGTGTGTGGTGAGGTTAGACTTATCACTAAATCTTTGCCCACACTCCAGACATTCATGATTTTTAACACCACTGTGTCTCAGGGTGTGTTGGGTGAGCGTAAACTTACGATTAAATTGTTTCCCACACTCCAGACATTGATAATCCTTGACGCCACTGTGTGTCAAGGAATGTCTCTGAAGAGCACTCTTGCATCTGAATGATTTACTACATTGTGAGCAACAAAACTGCCACTCTCTTTCTTGGCGTGAGCTGCCTGCCTCCAGGTGATTCTTGCCATCACTCCTGTGCCTCCCCACAGCTGAGATAGACTGCTGCTGCTGCTCCCGGCCACTGGTGGTGCTGCTGCCTCCTGCCACAGCCTCCGCAGCAATACTCGTGGCAGCACACATGGTGGCCGGTCCTGCAGGAAGCTTTAGGGAAGCCGGCGCGAGATGCCTTAGTGTGAAGCAGAACACCCAGCTGGGACTGTGACCTCAGCACCTGCAACATTGGTCACAGTCAGGACACAGAGCCAGCTGGGACTGTGACCTCAGCGCCTGCAACAGTGGTGACAGTCAGGACAGAGAGCCAGCTGGGACTGTGACCTCAGCACCTGCAACATTGGTCCCCAGTCAGGACCGAGCCAGCTGGGACTGTGACCTCAGCGCCTGCAACAGTGGTGACAGTCAGGACAGAGAGCCAGCTGGGACTGTGACCTCAGCACCTGCAACAGTGGTCACAGTCAGGACACAGAGCCAGCTGGGACTGTGACCTCAGCGCCTGCAACAGTGGTGACAGTCAGGACACAGAGAGCCAGCTGGGAATGTGACCTCAGCACCTGCAACAGTGGTCACAGTCAGGATACAGAGAGCCAGCTGGGACTGTGACCTCAGCACCTGCAACAGTAGTCACAGTCAGGACACAGAGAGCCAGCTTAGACTGTGACCTCAGCACCTGCAACAGTGGTCACAGTCAGGACACAGAGAGCCAGCTGGGACTGTGACGTCAGCACCTGCAACAGTGGTCACAGTCAGGACACAGAGAGCCACGCGCTGCCTTCACACTGTACACACACCCTGCTTCCTGCCTCCCACACCCTGCCTCCTGCCTCACACACCCTGCCTCCCGCCTCCTACACCCTGTCTCCTGCCTCACACACACACACTCACACACTCCTACAACACAGCCTCACCACTCACCAGTAGTATTACATTATTACTCATCCAAATATCTCATTCAAATTATGTGACATTTTTTGTACGGGCGCTTCCACATACCCTGCCCCCACGTGAATAAAGAACAGACCGTATTATTTTACACTAAGACCGAAATTGCCTACACAATTGGGAGTGTGGTTTCTGTTTACCTTATTGGATTCTAGGAAACACTCTATCAGCTTCCGGCGCAAATCAATACTTTTGGAGATAATGACATGTTGTTTATAGGGAGGCGAGAGACAAGTGTTTACGTCCACCACACTCTTCTTCCTCTTGGGACCTGCATCGCCTCTGTTCTTCCCTTGCCGCGGACACTATTTTAATGCAGATTTGGCTTTAGTTAGGAGGTTAAAGCGTGGGGTTAGGTTAGGTTAGGTTAGGGAGTCAAAAGGTGGGGTTAGGTTAGTTTAATTTTCATATCTCATATACACTGCTTCCTATTAAAAACATCTTATATCTCCGAAAGTAGTGATTTGTGACGGAAGTTCATAGAGAGAATGTTTCCTAGAATCCAATAAGGTGAACAGAAACCACACTCCCAATTGTGTAGGCAATTTCGGTCCTAGTGTAAAATAATACCCTATACATACTTTCATTTACTTAGATCGCCGCGGCAAAAGGTACGGCAGCCGTGTTCCTATGGTGTCTGCGTCTAAAGATACGGCCAGAGCTGGGCAGTATTTAAATACATTTGTGTATTTAACATTAAAGATACATTTACATTATAAATGTAATGTAATACATTTATAAATGTATTTATAAATACACTAACAGAAAGGGTGCCCTCCGGGCACCCTTTCTCCTAGCTCCTGCGGAGGGCTGTGGGCCTGCGGCCATGTTGTGTTATGTTGATACCTCTTAGCATTACCCAGCCAGAGGGACGGGGACCCGGGTATCGCACGGTTTAACCGCTACAGCTGTTTTTAGGTTGTTTTTGCTTGCCACGCCCACCGGGGTCGGACACGCCCCTCAGAACATCTTCCATCCCCCCAAGTCGATCACGGCCAACAATTTTGAACTACAGTGTCAAGTCTGTATCTCGCACGGTTTTGCAGCCACAGCCGTGTTTAGGTTGTTTTTGCTGGCCACGCCCACCAGGGTCGGCCACGCCCATCGAAGCATAGCCTATGTTCTCCACTGGGTCATGAGGATTCCAAATATGTGCGGCATGTGGGGTTTTGGCCATCTGTAGCCGAGTCTATAACGAACATACATACATACAGACAGACAGACAGACAGACAGACACCGACAAATTTTGAGATTTATAGATATAGATTGGTTGTCATGTATATAAATACAGTATTTAAATACTTTTATGAGTATTTAAATACATTGTATTTAAATACTCATAATATAAAAATGTAAATACTTTTTCATCAGTTAATTTGGCCATAAACCCGCCCAACTATCTGGCAACCCTGATGTTACAATGAACCAGGGTTTCCACTGGCAAGGAAATATCCTTATTTTATGGAAATTTCTAAGGAAACCCAAAATCTAAGGAAATCCCTTTTTTCGGGCATGTTAAAATGTTATATATTTGAAATGTATTTACAAATGTATTTAAATACAATTGATGTATTTAGTATTTAAATACATTTGTAAAATGTATTTAGTATTCAAATACATTTCTCCCATGTATTTAGTATTTAAATACATTCAATGTATTTAGTGCCCAGCTCTGGATACGGCAATGCCAGCTAGCCGTATTTTTTGTTGGCTATAGATACGGCGCCTGATTCATAGCGTGATAAGACGATCAGGCAGCTCTAATAGGGTGGTTAGGCGCACACGTGGTAGTTAGCGTCATACAAGCACACACACACACCCTAAATAATGACACACAGAAATACGGGTTCTAGTCATGGGGTGCAGTCAGTTCGTACACAAGTTGTTTCGTACATCAAAAAGTTGTTACGTAGTCTAAATGAAACCATAGTCGTTTCGTACACTCAGCTCAGAGTTGAACTTGACTACTAGTTACGAAACGATACCGGATATGTACGAAAAAACTCAAAATCTGTTTATGAAACAACGGTAAATTTCTAGTGTTTGCCCATACTCTCCCACTTCCCCCAAACAAGTTTGGGGACCTGAGGGAATGCGGGGTTTTCGGGTGGGGAATAAATTATGCTTCGGAAACACGTAATTAAAGAGTTGTGTAGGGGGGCTAAAATTCCCTAGATCTAGGGTAATTTCCTTACATCTTGAGAAATTTGTCAAACCAAAACTAACCTAACCTAGCGGGGGGCTTGACCCACCGATATCCTAACCTAACCAAATCTAACCTAGCCTAACCAAATCTAACGTAAGCTAACCTAACCAAATCTAACCTAGCCTAACCAAATTTAACTTAACCTCCTAGGGGGGGTTGGAGGGGGGTTCTCGACACTTCGGTCATCATTCTGTGAGCATCGTCAGGTTCACACGTCTCTGGACTCAGAAGAAATTCAATAAATATTCCATAGATCTAGGGAATTTTTACAACACCCCTAACTCAAAAACGATGTGGTTGCGACGCATATTTTGTACCCCAGCCTAATATCCAGCATTCCCCCAGGTCACCAAGCTTGTTTTGTGGGAGAGGGGGAGTATGGGCAAACACTAGCATAATACCGAAACAACTAACAAAACCTGGGTACGAAACAACTTATGTACGAAACTCCCTGTAACCCTAATCATACACAGTTGTTGTTGTTGGGGGTTTGAAGGGGCCGTGCACTCAGTGCCCCGAAGGTGCCATCATACACAGTTGTTTTTTCCTCCTCGTCCATAATAACAACCCGTTTTAAAAACCCTTTGTTTGACCTGTTTTAACCTGTTCCCGCCTCTCATTCACCCCACAAGCACACACACACCCTTACCCACCCTTTATTTACCCTGGACGGCCCCGGGGGGAGTAATTCGAGGTTAAAACTAAAGACAACTGATGGAAGAAGGTTGAGAGACAGCGGCCTCCCCCGCCGCCTCGATGTCAACAAACCAGCGTAGGGTTGCCAGATACTCCGTGATAAGAGCGATGAGAGAGAGCGGGGCCGCCACGGTAATTTATTTAGTTAACGCTAATATTTGCATGGTACTACTGCATGTATCAGAAAACGAAATATGGCAATAGAAAGCGAATAAAATGCTGCTTCTATAGATAACTTCCATCTTATAAGTTGTCCCACAAAGTTTACATGACGACGTGTTTAAGTGAATTGCAAGTTCATGCATATTCTTTAGAGTCCACATAATGACCTTTATTTAATGGTTTACTGTTTTTTATGCGACAATTTTATAGAACAAACATTTCGGAGATAACAGTATATCCTTTATACATGTATAACATGATATACTGCGGGGTCTTGTCTTGAGAACTTCCGCGGGTTCTTGGGTGAACAAAGGGCCCTGGTACTAAGATGGCGCCCTAAATCAAGTTGTCGTTACTCTATTATTGAAGGTACTCTACACTACACGGCACACCCCCCTCACACAACCCCTACACTACACGGCACACCACCCTCACACACCACTACACTAACACGGCACACCACCCTCACACCCCCTACACTACACGGCAAAACCACCCTCACACACCACTACACTACACGACACACCACCCTCACACACCACTAACTACACGGCACACCACCCCCACACACCACTACACTACACGCACACCACCCTCACACACCACTACACTACACGGACACCCCCCCTCACACACCACTACACTACACGGCACACCCCCCCCACACACCATACACTACACGGCACACCACCCTCACACACCACTACACTACAAAGGCACACCACCCTCACACACCACTACACTACACGGCACACCACCCTCACACACCACTACACTACACGGCACACCACCCTCACACACCACTACACTACACGGCACACACCACCCTCACACACACACTACACTACACGGCACACCACCCTCACACACCACTACAAATACACGACACACCACCCTCACACCACTACACTACACGGCACACCACCCTCACACACCACTACACTACACGGCACACCACCCTCACACACCACTACACTACACGGCACACCACCCTCAACACCACTACACTACACACACACCACCTCACACACCACACCACTACACGGGACACCACCCTCACACACCACTTTCACTACACGGCACACCACCCTCAAAACACCACTACACTAACGGGACAAACCCCACACTACACGGCACACCACCCTCACACACCACTACACTACACACCCCCCTCACACCCCACTACACTACAGGGGCACACCAACCTCCACACCACCCCCACTACAGGGCACACCACCCTCACCACCCTACATAAGGGCACACCACCCTCCACCCACTACACTACACGGCACACCCCCTCAACCCCCTACACTACACGCCACCACCCTCACACACCATACACTCACGGCCCCCACCTCACACACCTACACTAACGGCACACCACCCTCACCCCACTACACACACACCCCCCTCACACACCACTACACTATACGGCCCCACCCTCCACACCACTACACACCGGCACACCACCCCACACACCACTACCTACACGGCCCCCCATACACTACACGACACATCACCCCCCGGGTTTGGCGGAGTGTTAGCGGTTAGCGTCTCTGACGGGCTTCTCGGTGACCCGAGTTCGACCCCCGAAAAAAAACCAAAAACCCTTCTGACCGTCGAGTGGCCTAAAGACCCACAGCATATGGCCCCCCCACAACTCTACCTTGATTGGAGTGCATGGGAGGACACAGGGGGGCAAATGAGCCTCTTCTAATCACAGGCGTCCTATAAAATCCTGCCTGCGCCACCCGGGCGAGGACCAACACAGAACCCTAAGTAAACCTGAGAGCCTCCCTCCCACACCGGGGTCCCCACTGCAAAAAAAAAAAAAAAAAAAAAAAAGCTACATAATGTGCCAGCTGCCATATTTCGAATTATAATTCACTACTCTGTGATGGCCCCTGAAGATGATACACATATTTTTTATCATGACTTTATATATTTCTACCTACCCTTTTCAGTGTTTTTTTATGCGTTTTCATCTGCAATTTTATAGGGACGGTTTCAAATTTCACTATTGTTTTTATTTGGGCACGACGACGGGGGGGGCTAGGAACCCCCAAAATAAACCTAGAGCGCCTTAGTGTAGCCCGTTAAAAACGTCGCACTCGGTTTTTTTTAAATTTTTATTTTTCATTATGCCAAATATACACAGATGAAGACACCCAAAATAAAAAAACCTCCGATAGCCCCCTTTTAACTTTCCCCGAAATCATGGATTAGAAATGTAAGTATTAAAAAGCCACCCCAAAGTCCCCGTAAATTTAAAAAAAAAGTTGTCTTGGGGGTGGATTCGAAACCATTTTTCGAGGTAAAACTCTGGTAAATTTCCTTGTACCTCCTGCACATGGGACGACCCTATTCAAAACCCTAGAATTGCAAGATCCTCGTAACCTACGAGTGGGCCTTGTCAGTAGCGGGTTTTCCAGAAGTTTACCCGACTATTAGCGGGGAAAGGACCCGTCTCCTGTAGTGATTTCATCATCTAGCTATTTTTATATAGGTAATTTCTGATAGTGAATATTTAAATTTGTGTTTCTTTTATTTTTTGCAAGAGTAGGGACATGTATAAAAAAACCGAAATAAGGCAACGGGCCGTCCCAAGGGGGCCCAACTAAAAATTACCCTGTGTTTTGTGCCCTTTTGTCGGCGATATTGTGTCGTATTTAAACCGTTTTGGGGGGGATTTTCCAAAATGCCACAGTTCATATAAATCGGTGTGGGGGGGGGCGGGCAACAGGGTGGGGGCAGGTGTGGTTTGTGGTTTGGTGGGGCTGACAACATGGGTCCCCCCTTAGGTTTGGTGGCTGGTGGGGCGGCAACAGGTGTCAGGCAGAAAGGGAAATCGCCCATTACCATCCTGTCCAGTGTCTAGAATATAAAAAAATTTGTGAAAAAAAAACACCCCCACAGCAACCCAAAAAGGCAGGCTTTAAACCGCCGAAAGGGCCCCCAATATCCCCTTTGTTTTTAATCTCGCTTCACAATTCCCCCTCCTGTGATTTATGTGTTAACCCTATTTCAGGTCGGGGGGCCCAGGGGTCAGGGTCACTAACCCCCACGGTCCCCCCCAAAACGTCTACCCAAATTCCTCCCCAAAATCGCTACGTAAAATTTTCTCCGACGTTTTTTCCCCTTTTTTTAAAGTGTTTTTTGTTTGGGGGTTTTAATCTTTTTAAATTACCCCCCCAAAGTAAAAAAAAGGGTTCCATTAAAAGAGATCCAAGGTTGCATGATTAACTACGTCCTTAAAGGGACCTTTTTAAAAAGGGGCCCCAGCCGGGTCCCTTTGGAAAAACTGTCGCCGATGGGAAACCCACCGCCGCCGCCCCGTTGAGTTTTCCAAATTCTTGATATTTACGGCCCAAAAATATATACATTTAATCGGGTTTTTTAACCCGTGTTTCTGCATCCGGGGATAAAATCCCAGCAATAGCTTGATCTTTTGGGGTTAAAAGATAGGTCCAAAATTCCCAAAGGTTGGTTAGTTTAACCACGTCGGCGAGAGTATAAACCGGCAGCCGAGGAATCACACTGGTCAAAAAGGGGAAAAGCCTGGGGACACTATAAATATTTTTAAAAAGGCGGGAAAACTGAAGGGATGTGTAAAGGTTGGGGGGAAAAGGATTTTTACAGCTTTTAGAAAAAGGTAAAAAGGAAGTTCTGAGGTGAAAAACAAATTTTGTGATCATTTAGGTTTTTGCAAAGAGTGGGGTTATAAGGACGAGAACTTCGCGGCCCGTTTTCAAGACACCGACAAATTTTTTCCCCGGGGGCCTAAAATTTAGGTTTTTTTTCTAATTCGCATTAAAATTTTTTAAAATTTCCATAACCTTGGGCTTTATTCTTATAAAAACTGTTCGGGGCATCTAACTAAAACCTGCCTTTTAAAAAACCAAAACCTTTTAAAAAATTTAATAATTTTTTTTTCAGCTATCATGGAATTCTTGGGGGCAAAAAAACACGACAGGCGGGCATTTTGGGGAAAAGGGTCTTCAGAGATGGGCTTGTTTCCTCTAGAGTCTAGAGGTCAGTGAAACCAAAAACCTCGGTTTTAAACCCCCCTACCCCCCCAATGAGATCCTGCAGCTCTGTGAGGGGGTTTGGGGCCCCACAGCTTTCCGGGACACCCCCAAAGGATGTGGGAAATTTCCCAATCCACACTCAAGTTTTTGGTTTTCCCCTGCATTTTTTTTGCTAGTGAACATTCCAGTGTGTTGGGTGCACTTGCTCTCAGTTAGATATTTTAAATTTCCCCCAAATACTCCATAATAGTGAACAAAAACGGGTTTTTAAAACCCAAAACTTAATTAATGCATCCCCTAAACAAGTACTTATGTACTATACTCAGGGGTTTATTTCAAAAATATACTTTTCTTTTTTTCACCCCACTGCTTTTCTAAAAACTGCCATCAGCTTAAACTTTTTCAATTTAAAATTATCACAAAAAAATTTATGTTGGGATATGTTTTAAATTTTTTTCCCTTTTTCTAATAAAAGTGAGACTACTACAGTTTTTTAAATCATCTTTTTAAATTTTTAAATTTTTAATTAGTATTTATAGTTGTAAAGTTGTTTGATCAAAAATGTAAGTTTTTAAATTTTTTAGTTTTTAGTAAAAGGGGTTTTATTGGAAGTATTAATCAAACCAAGGGATTTGGGGAGTACAAAAATTTTAAATTTTAAAGAATATGAAAAATTTTTTGCCCTTTATACCGATTCTGTAGGGCCCAAAAACCGATCATGACCCCCCTTACTGCAAGGGCTCTCTGGGCTTGCCAAAATCATGGGCTACACAAAAAATTTACCTTGCCCCCCCAACCCTACCCTCTCCTGTTCAATTTTTGGGGTTTCCCGTCACTGACAATGCCTTTTTAATTTAAATTTTTGGTTAGCTTTTTGAGTAATTCCCTTAAAATATCACTTCATACAGGTGGAAGAACTTTTTCCCTAAGGCCACCTGCGCTTTTTTTATCTACCCAAAAATCCCTAAAACCAAAAAAACTTTTTAAAAGCTTTTGGGAAAAAGTTTCGTTAAAAGGGCCCCTCTCCTTTTTTTCCAAAACGAAAATTATATTTTTTCTAAAGGGAATAGGGCTTTTTTAAAAGAGAATCTGCCCTTTTGTTTTTCGGGAAAATCACTAATTTTTTTTTACCCCTGCCCCCCCGTGAAAAAACAAGTGATCACTATTTTTTTTTCCGATTTCAAAGAAAGAAAAAAATGAACGGGGAAATCCCGGGGGGAAAATTTTTTTTTAACCTAAATATTTTTTTTCCTTTCCCTAAAATTAGTGCTTTTTTCGATATTCTTTTTTCCCGGGTTTTTTTTTTTTTTTGTCCCCAAAAAACCTAGGGTTTTAATTTTTCCATTGTAAAAATGTATCTCATTCAGAAAAAAAAAAAAAAAAAGCACAAAACTTGGCCGGGAAAAATTAATTAGCAGGGTCCTCAAAAAACCGAGAAGTAAAAAAATTTGGAACGGAAACAAGTGTTTCCCGCCCCGCATTCGCCACCGCCGATTTGATCCCCCTCTGCCTAAAATTTATTATTATAAAAAAGACCCAGTTTCTGCACCGCCCCCCGGGGCCCTTTTATTCCTTAACCGAACTGAACCTCCCCCCTCCCCCTCGGCCCCCTGGGGGTTTATTAAACTCACCCGAACCTTATCCAAACCCTCAAAGGGGTTTTTAGGGGGCTATATAATTTTTACAATATGTATAAATTTTTTAAAGGGGTTAAAAAAAACCCCCCCGGGAATTGTTAAAACGGGCGCAGCATACTGAAAAAAAAATAATACAGAAAACATAAGTAGAAAGGGCGGTAGCAACCGCGCATTTCTCGCCCTTTTAAACCCAATGCTCCCCTGACAACTGTGGGGGGGGGGGGGGGGGCGCAGAACCCCCTGCTAGTTAACAAACCAAACCCTGGGCATTAAAACCCACGAAATCTAACCTCAGTGGGGGGTTTTCCCCGCCCCTTCCCAGACCCCCCTTGGATTTTTTTTTAATTTTCGGTAAATTTCTAGTTTTGGGGGCCCATACTCTCCCACTTCCCCCAAAAACAAGGGGGGGACCTGGGGGAATGGGGGGGTTTTCAGGGGGAAAAAAATTATGCGTCGGAAAAAACGAAAATTTAAGATTTGGGTAGGGGGGCAAAAAATTCCCTAAAATCTGGGAAATTTTTCCTTTATATCAGAAAAATTTTTGCAAAACCCAAAAAATTAAAACCTAACCTAGGGGGGGGTTTGGGACCCCCGAAAACCAAACCAAAGCAAAACCAAACCCAAAGCTAACCAAAACCAAAAATCTAATCAAAATAAAAACCAAAATTTGACTTACCCCGCCAAAACCAATCAAACCTAACCTCCTACGGGGGTTTTGGGGGGGGTTTTCTCGACACTTGGGGTCACATTTTTGTGAGGACGTCAGGTTCACACTTCCTGGACCAAAGAAATCCAATACATTTTCCCTAGATCTAGGGTTTTTTTTTTTAAAAACACTCCTAAACTAAAAAACTATTTTTTTTGCAATGCATTTTTTTTTTCCCCAAAACAGCCAAATTCCCGCTTTCCCCCCCGGGGCCAGAAGCCACAAAACACTTAAAACCTTTTTTTGGTCGTTAGCCCCCAACGACGGAACCCACAGCGCGGAAAATTCTTTCGATTTCGTCTTTAAACCCCGGTGCACAGGCCCAAAGGGACTTTTTTAAGACGGGTTTTAAGCGAGGTGGGAAAAGTCCCCCAGACATGCCTTTATTGTTTGGTATGCTATGAAATATTTTTTTTATAGTAAAAGTAGACATATAAAGGCATTTGGGGGTTTTATTATTTTATATGAGAAAAGAGAGAAAACAAGCAAGGGACTCATCTCCGTCTGGCGGGCGGGGCCCCTTCGGCAGCACAGAAAGCAGCAGCATGAAGCCCGTGAGGTGGATATAAAAACACCAACTTCACAAAGGGGAGAAAGATGTTTTTTGGTAATATTTAGGGGGGAGGAGAACCCCTTGAAATCCTATGATCCCTGGGCTGCGTTAATAGGCCATTTGTACGATTTTGTACGGTTTGTATCTATTGAAACCCCGGACAAAAAATTTTAAAGTGTGTCTCCCGCGCACCGACTCGAGGGGGTTGGTTTGCCAACAACGAAAAACAACAGCGCGGGAAAAATGTTTGAAAAACAAACGGACCCAAAAATGCCAGCGCCGAGTGAGATATGAGGTGGAAATTTGCAAAACATGGGATTTTACGTGCATGCGACGTGCAACGGGGCACTCGAGCTTTGCAGTAAGTAATACCGCTTTTTGTGGGAAAAAGGGGGATAATGCAGGGGATTTAAAACATCGTCGTATTAAATAAAAAACTAGGGATACAGTTTTTGGGGCATTTCTTCTTTTGTTTAAGATATATCTTTCCTTTTTACACTGCTGGTCCTGACACGGCTCCTGTTGTAGAAGCAAAAAGTGCCTGAAAAACTGTTTGAGAAAACCAAACCACTCAAAGCAGAATGCCGGACACTGCTGAACACCAAAAAAAAGTAATTTGCATAGGATGCTTTGGGGAAGACTGGAAAATAACCTTTTTCGGTTAAAAAATGGACGAAATTTTCCCCCGGTCATTTTCAGGGGGAAACCGACAAATTTTTTTCCGGGGGCCAAAAATGGGTTTCTTTTTTAAGGAGTTTAGTTTTTTTTTCCCGGGAAAACCCCATTAAAAAAAAAAAAAAAAAAATTTTCATCACCAAATTTTTATGCAGGGTTTAAAGGTTGGTTCGGTATTTTTAGGGTTAAGGTTAGGTTATTTTTTCATTAAAACCTACATAGGGGACCCAGAGGTACATGTTGTTAAGGGGAAACCCCGCCCAAAAAATTTGGGTGATGAAAAAATACTATACATTTTTTTTTAAGGGGGGTTTTGGGAAAAATTTAAAAAATCTCCATTGGGAAAAAAACACATATTTTGGGGCCAAAAAAAATTTTAGTCGGTGCTTTTGGAAAACGCCCGCAAAAGTCTTTGTCCATTTCCGAATTTTTTCCGGGGGGAGAAAGGGGGCCCCGGCCAACCAGTGGGGGGTTTTATGAAACGTCGCCGATGATAAAAAGGGAAAGTTTAAAGTGTACTTCACTGTTGGCCATCACATTTTTTGGGAAGACAACCTTTTTTCTTTTTTTTTTAAACCCTTAAATTTTTTTGGGGCCCACCGTCGGGTGGGAAATCAAGGGATGACTTAGGGGAAAGGAGGGTTTAAGGAGAAAGTGGAAAACGGGGGGTGAAGGTCTCTTCCCTCGGTAGTCCCCCAAAGGGGGAGGCGGGCAGGAGGGGGGGTTTTGGGCCAATTTTGGGCCTGTATATTTGTGTCATTTAATGCTTTTAAAAAAATTAAAAAGTTTTTTTTAACCATTTTGAAAAAAAAACTATATATATATAATAAAATTATATATATATAAAATATATATATATATAAAATTTTTAAAATATATATAAAATATATTGGGTACTGAATATCAAGTTTAAAGGATTCCATAGGCGACTTTTCCCCAGGTACCACCCCCACCCCCGGCAATCCGAGTCGCCTAAACAAAAATTTAAAATCAAACCCAAAACCCAAATTTTAAACGAATCCGCAATAGCTTGATCATTTTGGGTGGGGTTTAGGAAACCCAATGCCCCTTGATTGTTTTAAAATTTGTAGTTTTAAGTTTTTAAAGGGGACCAGCGAAAAATTGCTGCCCCAATATTGAAATAACTTTTTCCCTTCCCTTTTTATCTATCACAAGTGGATTTCGCCGGATTTTTCCCCGGGAAAGCGAGTTTTTTGGGTTTCCCCCCCCGGTGGGGACGTTTGACAAAATACCATAAAACCCCGCACAATATGTTTTAAGTGTTGATAAATGAGTTCTGATATGTTCTATAAGACCGGGAAAAAATGTTTTTTCTAAAAAATTTCCTCATTTTAGGGCTTGCTCATTTTTTTTTCAATAACCAGTCATTGAAGCTTTCAAAAATTTATTTGCACCTTAACAATTTTTGAATCTGTTGCTTTTAAAAAACTATGTTATATCTTTAATTTTTTCAGTGCCATCCCTTTCCCCAAAAGGGCGGGCCCACCCCAAATCCCTCCCCAAACCCCTCAGCCCGCCAAACAACGGGCCCAAATTCAAACGCAACCCCCTTTCTTTCCCCTGGCACACCCAACCCCCCCCCAAAAGCCCCGGGGGGAAAAAACGTAGTAGGGGCGGAAGGGGGGAGAAAAAAGTTTTCGCCCAATTGAACTGCTGAGGGGAGGCAAGTGAAAGAACTACAAGTTTAACAAATTTCACACAAGTATTAAAAAAAAATGAAGACACCACAGACATCACAAGTGATGATGATGATGAAAGATGTGATGATGGGTGATGGTGAAAGTAATGATGGTGATGTTAAAAAAATTAATAATTTAAAAAAAAGAAGTATATAAAGGGAAAGGTCTCGATTTTAGTTTTACGGTGTAATCTCTGATTTGACACGTATCATCCCTGAACCCCATGATTTGAGAAGACATTAGGCCCCTACCGAGTCATGATGAAGGTTTAGTGCGACCTTCCTCGGGCTGAAAGGGAAAGGGGACCCTAAAAGGGATTTTTTTCAGACCCTCCTCGCTAAAAACATCCCCCCCCTTTAAAGTTACCAGGGCCTCGTCGCTGCTCTTACTTCCGAAAAACACCCTTTTATTGGGACCCTTTTCCCCAGTGACGAAGGTCGTCGCCAAACCCCTTTAAACCTGACCTCGGTAATGGGGATAAAAATGCATTGTTTTTTACTTCCCTCCTCAACCTTTAGGGTTTTATCCGTATGGGTTACTCCTTTTTTTTTCCGAAAAGTTTTCTGTCAACATGAATGGGACTTTTACTGTTTAGCAAAAGGGACAAAAAGGTTTGGCACAGATTTCCTTTTTTTTTGTTGTGGGAGAATAGTTTTTTAGTGAAATTTCCCCTTTTTCATGTTCCAGCCCCAAACCCCCTATGAATATCTGCCCAAACTGGCAAGTCCAAATTTATAGGGTTTTGGAAAAGGGAGAGGTGGGAAAAGCGAATAATCAACCCGGAAAAAAAAGGGCAAATAGGGTGGTAAATGGGTTGGAATGGATCAGTAAACCGGTAGGATAGTGGGTTCCCTTAGGGAAACTTTAAAAGGAAAATGGATAATTTCAGGATGGGGAAAGAAAGGTGGAAAGTGTTATTTTTTCAATTTAAAAGGGAAATACCAGTGTAGGTCTCACGGGCCTCTTAGCTTCCTTATTTTTTTTATTTTTTTTTAATTTTTTGACAACAGGGTTTTGGGAAAAAACGGCATGGAGGAGGGGCCCAAGGGGGCCCCCCGCAAGGGTCGTGGCTTTGGGGGAAGTTGAAAGCTTCCTTTTGGGAGTTGCTTGGTATGGGAAGAGCCCGCATGGGGCTCACCGTGGTGACCCCTGAGATGGCGTCGTAGGGGGGGCCCAAGGTTTTCCGCGGCCCCCCCGGCGTAGGGCCCATTGGGTCTCCGGGTTTTAAACAAAACCTTAAACCCCCTTGAGCCCGTTCCCCCCAAAAATGTATAAAATTTTTTAATGGAAATCTGTTTCATTTATAGTTTAAAAACACGTTTTAAAAACCCCAAAAAATTTAGGGGGCACAAAGTTGCGGCGGTTAGAAACCGTAAACGGGGCTGTGGGGGTTTTAAAACATTGTTTTTCATAGTAGGAATAAGGAAAATAAAGAGGATTTATTATAACAAAAAAATTTTTTAAAACCATGAAAAAAAAACCCTGTTAAAACCCATCTTTGGAAGGCTTTAAAGGGAAATTGTGGTATTGATTTATCCCCCGGGAAATTTTGAACAAAAATTTAAATAATAATAGAAAGTAGAAAAAAAAAACTTTACTGCTCAAATAAAAAGAATGATCCCCCATCCTCCCCAGGACAAAAGCGCCCCCTCGGGGGAGGATACACCAGGGAAAATTTGTTCTCCTACGGAACTCGGGACTAGTTGTGGGGGAAAGATCTTCGGTTGGCCATTCCCAAAGACGCGTTCCTTTAACCTTTAAACACCCCCATACTTCCAGTTTTGAACTTTATGTAGTGACATTTACGGGGGTTTAAACCCATCACCTACACCCCGGAACGATTCCTGATTTTCCCAAAACCACAGTGGGCTAACCCCTTTCTTGTTAACTGGAAAAATCCTGGTGGTCAGGTGTTGGGGGGAAGAAGACGGGAAAAGCTCCTGTTTCAAGGGGAAATTATTTTAAGATAGAAAATACCTAAAAAAAAGGGCAATAATGAAAATTTTCTTATTTTTTTTTAATATTTTCATATATAAAATTTTTACCCCCCTCCCCGTTTTTCCCAAAACTATTATTTTAACCCAAAAAAGTTAGGTTAAATCAGGGGTAAAAAAGGGACTTGCAACCCGTAATTAAAGGGAAAAGGTCAAAAATATTTTTTTACATGTATTTTGATTTGTTAAGAAAAATGGCCAAGTAGTAATTGTCAAATTAAATCATTTTGCAGTTAAACCCCCCGCAAAAACCAAAAACCCGGGGACCCGTCGGGAGCGGGGTTTTTTTTGGGGAGGAAAAGTGGGGAAAAAATTTTTTGCCGATAGTATAAATTAAATGGATGTGTAAAATTTTTCCTAAAAAAAACTATGGGGGTAAATAAAAAGGGCCCAAATTTCATAAATTTATTACTGATTTAAGGGCCCAATTTGGGAATTACTTACCAATTCCCCGGAAAAAACTTGTTTAAAAAAATTTTAAAATACAACGGGGAAAACTACAAAAATTTAAAAACAATACATGGACATTTTTTTACTAACATACATATCTGGGGGAACACGCCTCCAAAAAACCCCGCTAGTTCGCTAAATTACCTTTGGGCGGTTTCTTGAGTACCTAACCTAAAAGGGGGGGGTTTAAAGGGGGTTAAACCTGGAAATTTAAGCATTTCCGACAATTTTTAAAAAGTGAACAAACACATAAAAAAGCATAGGAAAAAAAAAAATACTTTTTAACCCCTTTTCTCAATTATGGGTTGAAAGTATCATAAAACCAAAAACAAGTTTGGTTAAAAAAAGGAGTTTGTTTAGTAACGGATAACAAAACTTTTTTTTTTTTTCTTGCTACGACAGTGGCGTAGCGGGATTTTTACGGGGAAAAAGGTCCAGGGGGGGCGGGTTCGGGCCCCCCGAAAAAAATAGATTTCCCCCAAAAACGAGTGCCAAAATTAATTTCAAAAATGTTTAAAACCTGCTGGAAAACTATTTTCGTCCTCGCGTTTAGGGACACCCTAACCCCCCTTTTAAAAATTTTTTCATACACATAAAGGGTTTTACTGCAGTTTAAAGCATTTCAAGGCATTTTTTATAAAAAACCCTCCTCAACTTGTAGAGCGACCATTGGGGCATTTCTAATTTCCCTAACCCCACCCCTCGGAAAAGTAAAAAAACACAAGGGGGTCTGGAGGGGGAGAATCCTGAAAAAAGGGCGGGGCTGCCCGGGGCATTTTTGAGACACTGATTATTTTTTTCCCTTTCCAAAAAAAATTTGTTTTTTCCAGATGGGGGTATTTTTTTTTTTCCGGAAACCCAATAAAAAAATATTAAAGAACCCGGGCCAACCTTAATCTAAAAACCCCCTAAAAGGGGGGGGGGGCCTTCGGACTGGGAGGGGGTGTCTGTATTAAAACAACTATTCCTTATTAATATGTATATTAAATTTTGAAGGTTACCCCCGAAATGGATTTAAAAAGTTTCAGTATAATGAGCAAGCAAAAAATAAAATGGAAAAAGCCCAAATGGTAACGGGGTAGTTCCCCCGCAGTTTTTCGTCCCCTTATAAACCCCGCCTTTTCCCCCCCCAGCGAGGATAGGTTTGACCCCCCCCCCCAGCGTAAGGTAGAAACTAGCGTTGGGGGGGTTTTGAGGGGGCGAAGGGCCCCCCCCCCCTGTTTTTGGCAGAAAACTATTTGGGCAATGGGTAGTTTGTACTAAAGTGCAGTTTTTTAACCCCCCCTAATATCAAAAACAAAAAGTTCAAGTTTTCAGGGCGGGACTGCACATCGCTAGTTTAACTTTCGTTTCATTTAATAAATTTAAAAAGGGCCCATAATGCTATGTTTTGCTTTACTTACTTCAACAGTTTTCCCAAAACTCTCTGGTTTTCCCCCTGCAATCTGCATACGAAACGCTTTTGAAGTCTTCTTGGGAGTACAGGGACACTTCGTCTCCACATATTCTCGAACTCTCCCCTGGGTTTGGGGGCCTCTCTTTTTCCCCTCTTTCCCCTTCCTGCCTCCCGCCGTTCATATCTTGCTACTATAAATTTCTCCTTCTGCAAATACAGGGGGCATCACTAGTTGTTTTTTGCCAAGATGAGGGGCAGCCTGGGCGTAAAAGTGATATGGGGAAACCCCCCATTTTGGCAGGGATACAATTTTTTTGTAGGGCTCGGGCGTTCACCCAGGGGGGGTGACAAACAGAAAACGTTTCAGAATTTCCCTTTGGAAAGAAAACCCCCGGGGGTATAAAAGGGTGGAAGCTGACTGTCTTCTTCAGGAAAAGGGACAGGTTTAGGCGGTTAAATGCGGGGTTTTTTCTTTAAAAAATTTTGAGGGCGGCGCCCTGGAGCCGCCCGCTCCTCCCCCACTGTAGGTTTTTTGGGAGGATTTTTAAAGTCTTATTACCCCGTTTTTTATACAAAATTAGTGATTTTTGGTGAGGGTGTTATAATACTTTTCATTATCTTAAAAACAAAGTGGGACCGTGTGTTCCCCCTTAAAAAAAGGGGGATTTAAAGGTGTTATGGGTGAGGTGACTGATGGCGAGGCAGAGTGACGGGGAGGCCTTGCCCGGGCCTCCCCAAAAATCACAAATATTCCCTATTTCAACCCACACACACTGCACCTTTACCACCAAAACACTAGAAAACACAGGCTCCTTTCTTATAAAATCTTACTTTCTGATACATTTAAAAACCCCTTAAAAAAGAAACATTCCGAATAAAAAAGGGAAAATTATTTTGAGATGACGGGGACAAGGCGGGGAGAGGCAGTTTGGCATGCCATTTTTCCCCGGAAATATGTCCGCTGACTTGTGTTGGTCGAGAAGTTTAAAAAACTTTTATCATTGGCGGTGGCTGATGACGCGCTTGATGCGTCATTACTCCCCTTTGCCAGTCAGCCCTTCCGAAATTAACGCCAAAAAGGGAGCTTTGTAGCTTTCGTCGTTGGGAAACGGTTCGGAAAATCGTCGTTGCGGGCCCCAAATTTACCTTTGTTGCTGGCTTCCTCCCCGGGCCCCCCAAAGCCTGATTTGTGAGAGAGGGGGAGTAGGGCAAACACTAGAATAAACCCTAATTTGACGGCTGTTGTAGGTTTTTATAATTACTCCTTCTGTAAGAACGAAACGTTCAGTAAAACCCCCCACCGATCGTGTATTGGTTTAAACTGCACATAACCCGGTTTTATGGAACTTCGCCGAAAAAACTCGCCGAAACGTAACCAAAAACTCTCCCCAAAACGGGGGGAAACACTCGCCGACGTGGAAATTTTGGGCGACAGTTCCAGGGTAAGGACCCGCCGACGTGGCAAAATTTCCTATCGGCGACGTTCCAGGTCCCAAAATAGCCACCCTTTCACACTCGTTTTGAGACCATAAATAACAGAGAAAGGTTAGAAATACTTTAATCCAGGGGGGCTTCAAAAAAACCCGAGCCCCGTCCACCCAGGTTAAGGGGGTACCGGGTTTTCCGGGGGGTTTTGGGCCCCCCCTCCCGGGGGGGTGGCTTCCCCCAACACTAATGCTGAGCGGTAATCATAGGATCAGGCATTTTTCCTCCAAAAACAAAAAAAACCCCCACGGTCTGTTTAACATCCCCAAATTTACCAAAAATTCTCCTTTTTTTCCCCTTTTGACAGATAATTGTTTGATTGATTTAATCCCTAAAAAGGTGAATGTGCCAGACCCCTTGACAGATAACGAAGATATTGCATTGCGAAATCACACCGGACACATCATATCAGGCTATTTTGTTGTTTTTTTTCAGCAAAATAGTTTTTTTTTTAATAGATTACCTCGTATCGGGTGACAGGCGTGCAAACAAACCTTATGATGCACAAAAAGATAAAAAAGCTCTTGAGACCATTTACTAAAATTAGGGGGGTATCAACATTTTTTTTAAATAAAATTTGTTTGTAAACAAAAGCACGGTAAGCCCAACACGATCATGTAAGGTGGAGATGTTTGGCTGTTGCGGACACGAGACCCCTTGGTGGCACCACGGCAATGGACCCCGTACTTACTAGATGCTTACAATATCGTTGCCGAAAAACAGTTTTGCCATCTTCTAGGGTCTAGTAACTTCGACCTCTAACGGGATGCTGGTAAATTTGCGAATCCGGCCCTGGCGACTTAACCCCCTTTTACGACGAAAAATTTAATAAGTTTTTTGTCCCTGCGACATCGTCGGGGCTCTTAAGGGGGCCGGCCTAATGGCCTGACTCTGCGGGGAAAGTTTTGGTTATGTTATCAATTTTAACCACATTTTTTCTTTTTTTTCCCGGCATTTTTTATATCGTGGTTTTGAAGAGATTATTCTGCCTTTTGAAAAAACCAAAAAAAACAAAAAGCAAAAATAGCGGAGTTTAACGATTAGAAAAAAATTGAGTAAAGAGAAAAAAAAAAAATACTTACGTTCACCACTTTGTCTCGATACTTCCTGAGTCAAATTTTTTTTGGTTTATATCCAATAAAAAAGGGGTTTGTATGAGGTTCCAACGCTACCATTAAAAATTTATATGGCCCGTGTTTTTTGGGGAAAAAGCGAAAAGGAAAAAAAATGTTTTAAGGGGATTAGGCTACAAGTATGGCTTACCCCGGCTCGGGGGACGTTTTAAAGGGAGGGCATCCGCGCTGACAGGCTGCCTGCGGAGAGTTGCTGGGAAAAAACCCCCTTATCATTCAAATCCACCCCACGAGGGGTTGACAAATTTTTTTATTTATAGGCTAGCGGATCTTTGACGCAGTAAATTTTGACGCGATTCTGATAAATACTTTATTTTTGGCGAATTTTTAAATGTTTTTTGACGCAGTTCGCATCAAAAGCTCAGATGTAGACTGGCCCGTTTTGACGCGATCGCGTCACCGTGCGTGAAAGGGTTAAGTGTTATTTACGGTACACCGCTTCATGATCCTGTGTGTGTTTTGCTTGCATGAAAGATATTCAAATTTAGACAAATTCACATTTACGAAAGAACTAGGCAGGTATACTCTTACTGGTTCTCCTATAGTTGTGGCTGAGTGGTATAAGCTTACCGCAAATAACACTATAGTCGCCACTACACTGATGTTGCCAGGTGCCATATATTACACATTTTAGCATCACTACTGACTTGTATGTGCCACTACAAGCAAGTACATAATATAAAACTACTGTGCATGCCTCTTCAGTGGGACATACAAGTCTGTAGTGATGCTAAAATTCGTAATATATGGCGCCTGGCGACATTAGTACAGTGGCGACTACGTATAGTGTTATTGACGGTAGCAGTCAGGCGGTGAGTGCATAGGGGAGGCGATAGCAGAGTGGTAAGCGTCACCGGGTAGCGTCCCGCCGGAGAGCCATCAATCCACTTAAAACCATTCTGCACCGTCGAGTGGCCTAAGAACACCCACATGCTGCCCATTAACTCTGTCGTTGATTGCAAGTGCATCGGAGGACACAGGGGGGCGGCATGAGCCTCTAATCTGGAATGATTACTGCTTCCATGTCAAAGACCCATCTCTTTGTGCAGAGCGCATAACTGAGGTCATAGTCTCTGGCATGGAAGCGTACATTCCACATACTTTCTCTAATCCTAAAGCCCGTCAACCTTGGTTTAACTCTGCTTGTTCTCATGCTGTCCGAGATAGAGAGGTGGCTCACAAACGGTACCGTAAGCATCCATCTCCTGAAACTCATGCCCTTTATATTTCTGCCCGTAATCATGCCAAATCTTTACTTCAACTTACCAAAAAACTCTTTCATTCATAGAAAATGTCAAAATCTTTCTGAATCAAATTCCTCTCGTGACTTCTGGCATCTAGCTAATAACATCTCTAACAATTTTTCTTCTTCATCTTTCCCTCCTATGCTTCACCCAGATGGCTCCACAGCTGTCTCATCTACTTCTAAAGCTGAACTCTTCGCTCAAACATTTGCTAAAAATTCCACTCTGGCTGATGAAGGGCTTGTTCCTCCTTCTCCTCCACCCTCTGACTATATTATGCCTGTCATTAAGATCCTTTGGAATGATGTTTTCTTTGCCCTTTCTGGCCTAGATCCTCGGAAGGCTTACGGTCCTGACGGAGTCCCTCCTATTGTTCTCAAAAACTGTGCTTCTGTGCTTGCACCTTGCCTGGTCAAACTTTTCCGTCTTTGTCTATCTACTTCCACCTTTCCTTCTTGCTGGAAGTTTGCTCACCTCCAACCTGTTCCTAAAAAGGGTGACCGTTCTAATCCTTCAAACTACCGTCCTATAGCTTTGACTTCCTGCCTTTCTAAAGTTTTTGAATCTATACTTAATAAGAAGATTCTTAAGCATCTATCTGCTCATAATCTTCTATCTGATCGTCAGTACGGTTTCCGTAAAGGGTGATCTACTGGCGATCTTCTAGCTTTCCTAACTGAATCTTGATCATCCTCCTTTAGGGGTTTCGGTGAAACTTTTGCTGTTGCCCTTGGACCCTATCAAAAGCTTTTGATAGATCTGGCACAAAATCTTTAATTTCCAAACTACCCTCCCTTCGGTTTCTATCCTTCTCTCTGTACCTTCATTTAATTTTCCCTTCAAACCGTTCCTATTGCAGCTACTGTAGACGGACATTGGTCTTCTCCTAAATCTATCAATAGTGGTGTTCCCCAGGGTTCTGTCCTATCACCCACTCTCTTTCTATTATTCTTAATGATCTTTCTAATCTAACTTAAAGCCCTATCCCTCCTACGCTGGTGATTCTACCCTGCATTTTTCAAAAGTCATTTATTAAACGTCCAACTCAACAGGAACTAAGTGATTCACGAGAGATGCCACGAGCGCCTAACTTCTGATCTTCTATAATTCTGATTGGGGCCCAAGCAAACTTTTTTGTTCATGCCTCTAAACACCAATTTCTTCACCTATCTATCGACAAAACCTCCAGATAACTATCCCTCTTCTTCAATGACATCAAACTGTTCCTTTCTACAAGAACATTCTAGGACTATCCTTTACTAAAAATCTGAACGGAAAATCTTCACATCTCACTCTTGCTAAAACACTTCTAAGAGTTAGGTGTGCTGTGGCGTCTGCGTCCTTTTTTTTCTCCCTCCCAATTGCTTGCTCTCTACAGGGGCCTTATCCGCCCATGTATGGAGTATGTCTCACATGTTTGGGGAGGATCCCTCATACAGCTCTCCTAAACAGGGTTGAGTCAAAAGCTTTTCGTCTCATCAACTCCTCTCCTCTGACTGACTGTCTTCAATCTTTAAATACCGCCGCAATGTTGCTTCTCTTTGCTCTCTTCTACCGTTATTTTCATGCTCACTGCTCTTCTGAACTTGCTAACTGCATGCCTCCCCCACTCCCGCGGCCTCGCTGCAACAAAAACTTTCTACTCATTCTCATCCCTATTCTGTCCATCTTCCTAATGCAAGAGTTAATCAGTATCTTTACTCTTTCATCCCTTTCACGGGAAAAACTCTGGAAACTTCTTCCTGTTTCTATTTTTTCCACTTTCCTATGACTTAAATCTTTTCAAAAAAGAGTAACAAGACACCTCCCGAACTAAATTGGCCTACCACTCTGTTTTTATTTTATTCTCTTACTGTCTTCTTTATAGGGACTGGCAACTAAGCGGGCTTTGTGTTACCCATTTTTGTTGTGCCCTTGGCCAGTTCCTTGTGATGTAAAAAAAAAAAAAAAATCACAGGCGTCACTATAAAAATCCTGCCTGCGCCACCACGGGCGAGGGCCAACCATCACAGCCCTCAAGTGAGCCTCCAGGGCCTACCATCCCAGCCCTGGAGGTCACTGCCTACTGGCGCTATAGGCATAGAAGTAGAAAAAAAAATGTATAATAGTGCATAGATGAAAGAAAAGATAATTTCCTCCATCATAAACATTTGCATCCTGCTGCCACACAACGATACCTTCACTCCCCTTTTAAACGATTTCATTTTACCTCTTATCTTTTATTTATTCTCCTATCTTTACTCTCTTATCTTATATTTTAGCACGTCTCATGAAGAGTTTCAAGGCTCGAAACGCTTCTGCCATCCAAAAAAAATTTCCAAGCAGCCTGTGCGCACAATGGTTACTTGCATCGGAAATACTGAAACAGAGAGCGAATACAGTTCCCAAATCCTACTGACCTGTGCGACCTGACTTAACCCCTTCACGCCCAGATCTTTCATTTGCTATATAAAATAGTCTGTTGTAAGCCATAAAATTACGAAAAGTAACTTGATATACCAAATTAGCTAGTCGTCAAGGATACTAAACAGGTCATATCTATAAAAACATTGCTTATATTCATTGAAAATCATCTAATGGTGGTCAAATTACAATGAAAATTACGTTCTGGGCCTCAAGGGGTGAATGCTACAACAACGGTGGCACTTGTTACATATCCAAGCATAGATAATTATGAAGCGATAATAAACTCCTATCAAGAACAGAAAGTTGTAATTATTATGGAATGCTAACAACAAACTGAATTTTGGGGTTAACACGACGTAACCACAGAGATTCTTGTTGCCAGTAATCGATATGAATGGAAAATACTGTTGAAATATTACTAAACAATAAAAAAAATGTACGTACAATTATATTCATTTTGCATCCTATTTCGATGTGTAATCTAAGTTAATGATGACTGGCTTTGATATATGTTGAGGCGTTTAGTTTTTTTTTGCATGCCTATTCTCTCTCTCTCCTCTCTCTCTCCTCTCTCTCCTCTCTCTCTCTCTCTCTCTCTCTCTTCTCTCCTCTCTCTCTCTCTCTTCTCTCCTCTCTCTCTCCCCCTCTTAGTTTTTTGCATGCCCATTCTCTCTCTCTCTCCTCTTTTCTCTCTCTCTCTTCTCTCTCTCCTTCTCTCTCTCTCTCTCTCTCTCTCTCTCTTCTCTCTCTCCTCTCTCTCTCTCTCTATTTTTCATCCATTCTCTCTCTCTCTCTCTCTCTCTTCTCTCTCTCTCTCTTCTCTCTTCCTTCTCTCTTTCTCTCTCTCTCTCTCTCTCTCTCTCTCTCTCTCTCTCCCCCCCCCCCTCTCCTCCTCTCTTTTCTCCTCTCTCTCTCTCTCTCTCTTTTCCTCTCTCTTCTCTCTCTCTTCTTCTCTCTCATTCCCCAGTCTCAACCTGAGGACCTCTTACGACACACTGCGTAAAAGCTCGGTATTGCTTTAACAACATCACCACCAACCCTACCATTATCAACAACGATAAAGCCCAAAACCCGAAAACGATAACAAATAAACAGGCGCAAATAAGTAAGTCAGCCTCGTCGGTCTCCCACACACCACCCAACACACAAAACGACTTAAGGGCCCATCACGCATACACGACGCACGGCCCGCGACTTAAAATTGGACGGGTTTTAAGTATGAGAAGCCTATTTTGGGTCCACGACATAGCAGTGCACTAGCTAATAGATGGATCTATCGCCACCAGGTAATCCCTGGTAATCCGGGCAACCTTATCCCAAATCTGGTAAAACCAGGCTGCACTAAAAGCTTGCAACATTGCAGAAAAAGAACTAACACTAAGAAGAAGAACACGTCTGGCAGTCACGCGCCGGCACCCGCCACCCCCGGCAGACGCCAGACATTCATACCCATCCCAAGAAGCTCCCCCGGGGAGAGGGGCTGAAAACTTGGTGGGGAAGGAAGGGTGGGAGGCCGAAGGCCGTGCCCTAGCTATGTCGTGGACCCAAAAATAGGCTTTTCATACTTCAAAGCCGTCCTTTTAGGTCCCCTTATAGCTAGTGCACTAGCTACCTGCCACTTGGAGACGGGGCAAGAAGCCCCCAACCCCCGAGGGGAGAAGGAAGGCAACTGCTCAAGAAAACAAAAGGAAACAAAAAGCATCCACAAGAATCAGGCGGAGTCGCCATGGGCAGGCACGCTGACCAACCACCACACCAGACCAGCCGGAAGGTGGGAGCCCAAGGCAACACAAGGCGAGTTCACGACGGAGTGAGAGAGGAAACAAGCCACGAAGCACGAGGCAGGACTCCACGGACCCCATACCCGCGCCAGCGGGCCACCCGCCCAGGACGCAGACTAAGCCAAGCAACGTCGAAGCGCCTAAACACAAAGGGTGGAAGGCGACCCCCACCCTCCAAGCCGGCACCGCAACCGGCCGGAGACGGATGACCTCCCGCCCGTCCCTACCCAGGACCACAGGCGAGAGGGAGAGGGAGACAGCAGACCCGTCCCGCGAGAAGCGAGAAGACAGGCCATCGGGAGAAACTGGACAGCGCCTACAGAGAGAGGCCCGAAACCCCGTCGCCAGGGCAACAATTAAGGAACAGGACCGACGGGAGGAGACGATACCCAGGAGTGCCGGACCGAAACTGTTCGCCCACGAGTACTGAAGGACGTTCACCAGGGATCAGAAGGGGACAGGACGACGGGGGGCAATCTGCAGGATAACCCCCACTTCAGTAGGGCCACCGAACGGCGGTCCAGGACGAATACCCGGCCGTATTCGCCCAGCCAGCGCCGCCAGGCGAGCGGAGAAAGAGGCAGAGGACCACCACCTGTTAGGGGCAGCGAAGGAGAGAATATCCAGGACCACTGACCCCGAAACGCGACGAAGATCTGACCGATTGAGAAAGACAGAAGGCCGCCCAAAGGGACCCGGACAGCCTAGCAGATGATGAGCGGAGAGAAACACCAGACGGGTAGCGGTTAAGGTGGAAGGAATCCCGGCAGAGAGCTCCTCCAGCAGAGCGAGGACCCCAAAAGAACAGAGGAGGGACACGAAGTCCACAGAACGGAGAACTAAGGCTGGCCGGCCAGAGAGGAGCACCAGAGGACCCAGCCCCTGTAGATTTTCAATTGTAGAATCGCAGAAACGTAGCACACTTTCAGGAGGACGCAGGGACAGGGAGGAGGAAAACAGGTAAACAAGGCGCCACCTGTTCCAGCCAACCATGAGGGCGTCCGGCCGCCCCCGCAGGGCCCGGTCTATCCTCGTCAAAAAGGACAGCTGCTGGGAGAGCGCCTGGACGTGCGAAGAGGGCCATCTCCGGAAGGACCCACTGCCGACAGAGAGCTGCAAAGCGCTCCAGATGAAGCGCACCACCAACGCACCCCGGAGGCGAGAGAGTGCGGCGGTCCACTCGAACCCCACACCCGGCAGGAACCTGAGCAGACAGGCGGAGGGGGACATGGGCCCCCAGGACCAAAATGCGCACCGAAAAGGGCAAAAGAAGGACGAACCTGGAGGTCCCCTGGGTAGCAAAACAGAGGACGGCGACCATGGTGACCAACCCTAAGTAGAGAACCGTCCCCTGGGGACCGGAAACGACCGGAGGAAGAGGAGAGGGACTAGCAGCACCCTGACATGAATGTGGAGACGTCACTCCACAACCGATCACTCGCCGAAATTCCACCGGCCGACGGAGGAACGGGAGTCACACCGACAACCGAGGCATCCGGCAACACAAAGACCATGGGGAGCGGAAGCAACCACCGGGTTACGCGGTGAAAAACGCCCCCAACCAGCCACGTGCCCAGGAGCGAGAAGGCCCGATCAGGGCGCGGGGATTCCCCGGGACAGAGCGGCACCATCCTGACAAGGTGACGGCGCTGTAGCCAGCCTTGGGGAGTGACTGCCGCAGCGAAGGCGAGCAAGCCCAGACGAAACCCCCAGCGGCACCACGATGGAGGTAGGGACACCGAGGCTTGGCAGAGGCGGGAAGAAGCTTGGCTGCCGTCACCACCGAGACGAGACTGTGGCCGAACGGGAGCCCCAGTGCACACCCAGCCACGAGAAGCGGTGGGCAAAAGAAAGGAAGAACCATCCCTAAAGACCACGAAACTCATCCCCGGCGCCGCCGCCACCGCCATGGCCCGGGCCAGCATGCGAGCAGTCCCCGGCCAGGACGGGGCGGTCACCAGCCAAACGGCCAGACACAGGAGGGAAATCAAGGAGGCGGTCGTCGAAGCGGCGGCAGTCTGAACTAGTGCCAAGGAAGACCACTCTAGACCACCCCAGCGGCTCAGACCCACAGCGGACAGGCCACGCGAAACTCAGTGAGGAGGCCCAGGAAGGGAGGAACGGGAAACCAGAGCGACCCTAGGTGGCGGCCCAGGAGAAGACAGTATGCCCGGAGCGAAAAGCCCGGAGTAGGAGCACTCGCACTCGAACCATGCAGGAAGACCCACACCGGTTATGCCACCCAGGCCTCCAGGAGGCCACCCTGCCGCTGGCGAACGTGCGGGGACTGCCCTTCCAGACAAAAGGAGCCCCGGCGTTCCCTGCGGGACCCTACCCGCAACCCCCGACCGAGAGGGTCTGGGGGCCTGAGGACACACCAGCCCGACGGTGGGGGAGGGGGGGGACGAGGCGAGACACCGTAGCAGGAAAGACTCCGACAAGACCCCCGAAGCGAAGGGGCCAATCCGGAGTACCTGGAGTCGAACATCACCGGCAGGCCACGAAAGGCTTCATGCCGAAGGGCCAAGCGGCCAGCGACGGCCCCGTCGTCGAGGAGGGGTGCACCGAACGCGACACACGCGGTCGCCAGCCCCGACAGACAGCAGATAGCGAGGCCAGGGCTGGGACCTGGCCACCAAGAGTAAGCCACCTGGCCACCCGTGCACCCTTCTGGCGAAAGCCAGGCAGGCAAACGATGCCAGCACCGGCGCTCAAGCAAACAAGTCGGAGGAAGCACCCCGGAGAGACGAGGGAAGACGCAAGTGGAAGGCTCCGCAGAGAAAAGGGAGGAGGACGCCCCCGGCAGACAGGAAGCAGGGGTGGAAGACACGAACCGCCACCTCTCCGGCCTGGGAAGGCCACAAACCCATCCCCGTTCGAGCACGTCCCAGCAGACATCGCCGAAGCCCGCAGTCACAGAAGCAAACCCTGGCGAGAGGACGCGGAAGAGGGTGACCTGTGACTCAGACGAGGCGAAAGAACAGGTCCGGGTTGCTAAATGGACCTCCAATCACACCAGTAAGGTGTTCACAGAGACCACCACACCACCACTCCATGAGGAACGGGGAAGGGTGAGGATGGGGAAGGGCTCGGGACCCCGGCCGAACCGGAGCAGCGACTGTCATACCCATGAAGGCCCGGCCCGCGAACTGCGGTGAGGGGGAGGGCAGAAGACATCACCATATCCCCATCTATTATCAGCATAGACCGATGGCGACCGAAATGAAGCAGAGGCAGCAAGCGGGAAGCGTAAGACGAGGAGCGGAGGAGGACGAGACGGAGGTGAGACGATGTGAGACGAGGAGGACGAACAGCCGGGCCCAGACGGGAACCCAGAGCCCCGTCTGGCCAGGACAGACGGAAGTGTGGCGGGTGCGAAGACTCCAAGGCCTGCGACCATAATCCATAAGGACAGTAAAGGCCCCGCCGGGAAGGCAGGGCACAACGCCCTCCGGAAAAACGACCGTCAGCCAGCAACGCCCGACCGGACACCCTTCAGGACGGTAGAGGGCTGACTGGAGGGGGACGGGGCATGCGAGGAGCAGAGCTTGAGGCACCGGGACGTGAAGGACGCCGAGCAGACCCTGGGCCTTCGCTAGAAACCTCCGAAAAATGAGGCAAAACAGGAGAGGGATGGACGAAACCGCAGAACGAAACGCCCCCACCCCAACAGCAGAGAAGAACCCATCCGGACAGTGCGCAGCCACGAACCGCGAACACCCTGCCCGCTCCCAGCTGCGAACAGAGAGGGGGAAGGTGGGGAGAGAGGGCGGAGCCCCAGGCGCCAAGAAAACACCACGGTCCCTTGTCCGGCCTGAAAACGAAGGCAAAGAGGGCAGGAAAAGGGAGTCAGTTAACAAAGCCATGAACGACAAAGCACCGGGCGCTCCACCAACACCGACCAATTCCCCTCCCGAGGGAGGGAGTGGAGGGCGGGAGAAGGGGCTTACCATGACTAAAAATTCGCACTCCAGCCCGACGCGAGCAAGCCACGAACCGTTGCAAGCCCCGCCCCGTCCCCCAGAGAGGGGACGGGTGGGGAGGCATAGTCCCCCGAGGCGCCAAGAATCATCACGTTCCCGTACGACCCCTCTTGAAAGGAAGGCAAAGAGGTGCAGGGAATGAAGAGTTGAGTAGCAACGCCATGAAAGACAAAGCTCCAGGCGACGCCTCAAACACCGACCCAATGCCCCTCCGGCAGGTGGGGTAGAGTGGTGGGAGGATCCAGGCAAAGACTGCATCGAAGCACACCTGCCCCGACGAGGCAGCCACGACCCGCTGCACGCCCCCGCCCGATCCACGGAGAGGAGAAGGGGCGTGAGGCTTAGCGAATCCCCAGGCACCAAGAAACACAAGCTCCCTCTCCCCTTCCTGGCAAGGAAGGCAAGAGGGAGGAGCCGTCAGGAATGGAGGAGCCGAGCGGCCAAAGCCACGAAGCAACAGCACTCCGGGACGTCGCCCTCCACCAACACTGACCCATACCTCCACCCGAAAATGGGGGCAGAGTGGGCGTGAAGGGGGGCCAGGGCAGGACGGCTGAATCGTCGCACTTCGGTGACCCACGTGTCGAGGCAGGAATCACAGCAAACCGGGCAGCGCCCCCCACCAACACCGACCCCCCCCCCCAAAGGGGGCTGGGCAGAGTGGCGAGAGGGGGGGGGGGCAGCGGCGGAAATCCTCAGGTCCATGAATCACCACGACTCCCTCTCCCCTTCCTGGCAAGGAAGGCAAATCAATCAATCATCATTGGGGGCATACGCCGGGGGGCGCGTCGCCTCGCCCACCCTACGGACGCCACTCCCGGGGTTCACCACGCGCGAGTTCCCATGCAGGCTCCTTTCCCATACCAAGCAGCTCTCGACAAGAAACATCACTTGCCCCAGCCACGGCCTTGTGGGGCCCCCTTGGCCCCCTCCACGCCGGATTGTCTCTTACAGATACAACCCGATGGAAGGATCGGTTTCAGGGTAGCGTGCCACATGTCCATATAGCCGAAGTTGGCGCTGACGGACTATGCAGGTAATAGCCTCGATTCAGTCTCACGGTGCAATCGCTGATTTGACACGTAATCATCCCAGCGATACCCATGATTCTGCGAGCCACTTATTACCAAAGGCATTGATTCGTCTCTTCAAGTCACTATTTAGTGTCCATGTCTCACAACCATAGAGTAGGCAGGATCACAAGCGACTTGAAGATCCGGATCTTTGTCCTCCTGCACAGGTACCGACAACGCAAATACTCCCGCTGAGCGAGTCCATAACACCGTGCGCTATGCCAATCCGCCGTAAGGCTTCTTGACGTGACCCGCCGTCATTATGGACTGCGCTACCAAGGTATGTAAAACTTTCCAAGATTTCAATGTCCTCGCCACACGCAGAACAGACTGTACTGCTTCATCTAGTAAGTCTCCAAACACCTGGACCTTGGTCTTGAGCCAGGAACCTCAAGTCTCAAAGGTTTGCCTCCTCGTGCAGCGCCTCGAGAGCCATCCCCAGAACCTCCAGCGATCTGCAAAGATTACTGCATCATCGCAAAAACAAGATCATGATCTGTGGTGTTGCCGACGGATGCTCCACAATCACTTTGATCTCAACCTTGTCCAATAACCAGTCCATACGAACGTTGAAAAGTGATGGGGCAAGGACGCACCTTGCCTCACTCCTGTATCCAGAAAGAACTGGGTAACCCGCCCCACACTTCAAGCACTCTCGTCCAATACAGACCAGTTATCAAACAAAGTCTTGCAAAATCCTAAAGCAAGAAGATCCAGAGGATCACGAGCCTGAGTCAACGCCTTCTGTGACAACATAGGCTGCAAGCACCCCTGCGAACTCACGTCGGCTCCACCAGGACCGAGCGCTAGGATACGCCGTGGCTCCAGGTGAACCGCTGTGAGTCTTGATGCTTCCAAGACTGCGAATTCGGCAGAAAGATGGCAAGACTTGCTGGTACGCTGAGAGTTAATACCCGTAATTGTTGCAGTCGACGGTCCCTTTCCTTCCAGATGGGACGACCGCCCCTTTTCCTAGGAGGAATGGTACTGATGCCCAAGAGGAGAAAGGAGGCAAAGAGGCAGGGATGGGGAGTCGAGCACCAAAGCCACGACCGACTCACTCCGGGTCGCCTCCACAACCTGACCCACCCCCCACCCGAAGCGGGGCAGAGGGCGGAGGGGGCCAGGCAGACGGCTTTACGTTGCATCGGTGCCCACGTTTGAGGCAGGAATCAACAGCAAACTGACAGCACAGCGCCCTCCCGAGAGGGAGGGGGGGGGGGGGGTGAGGAGGGCTGAAAGGGACACACCCCCCCCCCCCAAAAAATGGGGGCCGCAAAAGATGAGCGCCCCCCCTGGAGGGGGCCCCCCGGAAAGGGAAAAACCCGGGGCCAAAACATTATGCACATTTCGTCAAGTCAACCATAGACCACTTATACGACTGTTCACGGCGACAATTTTTTAAATTGCGGGCTGCATAGGGGGCCGCCCCGCCCACAAAGAGATATAGGCTCTATGATATCATATAGACGGGTTTATCATTATATGTATACTGAATTTTTCGTAAATGTTTGTTCTATAAATATCAAAAAAAAAACGTAAAACCGCTAAAAAAAATGCCTTCGAGATTAAGAAAAATGCATGAAATTAATATTCCTTAAAATCTTGCCATTTAAAAATTTGCGAGTCAATTTTATCATGAAGGGTATCAATAGAAGGCAATTTTTTTTTAGCTTTCCTTGCTATATTTCGTTATCGATAAATTAATTAGAACCATGCTAAAAAAAAGCGTTTAAAAAAAATAAATAAAATCACAAAGGATTTTTTCCCGATTTTAGATGTTATTTATTTACTTATAATTTCGTTTTTGATAAATAATTAGCACCATGTATAAATTGCGTTAACTAAATAAATAGCCTCATCAATCGGGAAAAAATTTCCCAATGGATGATTTTTTTTTATTTTTTAACGCTAATTTTTTGCATAAGGGGAAATTTATTTTTTAGAAACGAAATACTCAATGGAAAAACCCAAAACAATTGCCTTCTATGATACCCTTTATGATAAAAAATTTACTCGCAAAGTTTAAATGGGAAAAGTTGAAGGCATATTAAGTTCATGATTTTTTCAGTTGTAATGGTATTTCTTTAGCGTGTTTTATTGTTTTTTGTTTTATTTAAAATTATAGAACAAAAACAAATTGTTAAACGAAGATTACAGTTACAAAAATTTAAAAGAAGACTTTTTCTTTTAGGGTCCCCCTTTGAATTTCCCCTATTACTTTGGGGGAAAAACCCCCAAAAAAAGGGGGTATAGATTTTTTCCGGGGAAACCAAAATTTTTGGGGCCCATATTTTATTTTCTCCTTTTGTTTCTTTTTCTCTCTCTTCCTCCTCTCTCTCTCTCTCCTTTTTTTTTTTCTCCTTCTCTCTCTCTCTCTCTCTCTCTTCTCTTCTCTCTCTCTCTCTCTCTCTCTCTCTCTCTCTTTTATTTTTTCTCCTTTTTCTCTCTCTCTCTTCTCTCTCTCTTTTTTCTCCTTTCTCTCTCTCTCTCTCTCTCTCTCCCCCTCTCTCTCTTTCCCCCCCCTTCCCCCCCTTTTCTCTCCCTCTCTCTCTCTCTCCCCTTTCTCTCTTCTCTCCTTTTCCTCTCTTCTCTCTCTCTCTCTCTCTCTCTCCTCTCTCTCTCTTTTTCCTCTCTCTCTCTTCTCTTCTCTCTCTCTTTCCCCTTCTCTCTCTCTCTCTCTCTCTCTTTTTTCCCTCCCCCCATTCCACAGTCTCAACCTGAGGACACCTTTACGACACCTGCAGTAAAGTCGGTATTGCTTAACAGACATACCCCAACCCCTAACATTATCAAAAACGATAACGCCAAAACCAAATAACGATAACAAATAAACGGGGCGCAAATAAGTGAAGTCAGCCTCGTGGGTCTCCAACCACCACACACACACCCCCCAAAACAGATTTAAGGCCCAGTCACGCATACACGACGCACGGCCCGCGCATTTAAAAAAATTGACGGCTTTGAGTATGAGAAGCCTTTTTTTTGGGTCCAGACATAGCTAGTGCCTAGTAATAGTTTGGATCATCGCCCCAGGGTACCCCTGGGTAACCCGGGAAACCTTACCCCCACATCTGGAAAAACCAGGCTGCACTAAAACTTGCAACATTGCAGAAAAGAACTAACTACTAAGAAGAAGAACACGTTGGCATACGCGCCGGCACCCGCCACCCCGGCAGACGCCAGCATTCATACCCACCCAAGAAGCCCCCCCGGGGAGGGGGGGCTAAAAATTTGGGTGGGGAAGGGAAGGGTGGGAGGCCCAAAGGCCGTCCCCTAGCTTTGTGTGGCCCCAAAAATAGGTTTTTTCATACTTCAAAGCCGCCTTTTAGGCCCCCTTTTAACTAGTGCATAGTACTGCATTTGGGCGGGAAAGAACCCCCCCAACCCCCGAGGGGAAAGGAAGGCAACGCTCAAAAAACAAAAGGAAACAAAAAGCTCACAAGAAGGGGCGGAGTCCCATGGGCGGCACGCTGACCAAACCCACACACCAGCCCAGCCGGAAGGTGGGGGCCCCGGGCAACAAAAGGGGAGTTCACGACGGAGTGAGAGAGGAAACAAGCCCACGAAGACGAGGCGGGACTCCACGGACCCCCATACCCGCGCCAGCGGGCCCCCCGCCCAGGACGCAGACTAAGCCAAGCAACGTCGAAGCCCCCAAAAAAAAAGGGGTGGAAACGCCCCCCCCCTCCAAGCGGCACCGAACCGGGCCGGAGACGGATGACCCCCCGCCCGTCCCTACCCAGGCCCACGGGCGGGGGGAGGGGACAGCAACCCCGTCCCGCGAAAGCGAGAAGACAGGCCATGGGAGAAACGGGACAGCGCCTACAGAGAGAGGCCCGAAACCCCGTCGCCAGGGCAACAATTAAGGAACAGGCCCAAACGGGAGGAGACGTACCCAGGGGGCCCGGACCAAACGGGTCGCCCACGGGGTACGAAGGACTTTTCACCGGGATCAGAAAGGGAAGGACACGGGGGGAATTGGGGAAACCCCCATTCATAGGGACCGAACGGGGGCCCAGGACGAATACCCGGCCGTATTCGCCCACCAGCGCCCCAGGCGGCGGGAAAGGGGGCGGGGGACCACCACCTGTTGGGGCAGGAAGGGGGAAAAAATCCAGGACCACTGCCCCGAAACGCGACGAAGATCTCCCGATTGGGGAAAGAAAAAAGGCCCCCCAAAAGGGGACCCGGACGCCTAGCAGATGATGGGGGAGAGAAACACAAGGGGAGGGGTAAGGGGGAAAGGGAATCCCGGCAGGACTCCCCACAGAGCGGGGAAACCCCAAAAAGGACAAGGAGGGACACGAAGCCCACAGAACGGAAAACAAAGGGCGGGGCCGGGCCCGAGAGGAGCCCCCCAGAGGGACCCAGCCCTGTGATTTTAAATTTAAAATCGCAGAAACGTAGCACATTTTCGGGAGGACGGGGGGGACGGGAGGGGGAAAAAACAGGTAAACAAGGCGCCACCTGTTCCCCAACCATGAGGGGTCGGCCCGCCCCCGCGGCCCCCGGCTACCCTCGCAAAAGGACAGCGCTGGGAGAGCGCCTGGGACGTGCGAGAGGGCCATCTCCGGAAGGACCCACTGCCGACAGAGGCTGCAAAGCGCTCCAGATGGCGACCCCCAACCCCCCCGGAGGCGGAGAGGCGGCGGTCCACTCAAACCCCCACCCGGCAGGAACGGGGCAACGGGCGGGGGGGGACATGGGCCCCCAGGACCAAAATGCGCACCAAAAAAGGGCAAAGAAGGAAACCTGGGGCCCCCTGGGTAAAAAAACAGAGAGGGCGACCAGGGGTGCCCAACCCCTAAAAAGAACCGCCCCCGGGGGGACCGGAAACGACCGGGGGAAAGAGGAGAGGGAAGCAGCACCCTGACAGGATTGGGGGCGTCACCCACAACCGATCACTCGCCGAAATTCCCCCGGGCGAGGGAGGAACGGAGTCACCCCCCGACAACCGGGGACCCGGGCAACAAAAGACCTGGGGAGGGGAAACAACCACCGGGTTCCCGGGGGTGAAAAACCCCCCCAACCACCACGTCCCCGGGACGAAAAGGCCCAAAGGGGCGCGGGGATTCCCCCGGGACGGGGAGCGGGCCCATCCTGACAAGGTGAGGGCTGTAGCCAGCCTTGGGGAGTGCTGCCGCAGCGAAGGCGAGAAGCCCAGACGAAACCCCCAGCGGCAACACGAGGGGTAGGGACACCGAGGGCTTGGCAGAGGGGGGGAAGAAGCTTGGCTCCCGTCACCACCGACGAGATTGGCCGAACGGGAGCCCCAGTGCACACCCAGCCAGAGAAGCGGTGGGAAAAGAGAAAGGAAAAACCATCCCTAAAGACCACGAAACTCACCCCCGGCGCCGCCGCCACCGCCATCCCCGGGGCCCAGCATGCGAGCAGCCCCCCGGCCGGGGACGGGGCGGTCCCGCCCAAACGGCCAGACACAGGGGGGAAATCAAGGAGGCGGTGTCAAAGCGGGGGGCAGTCTGAACTAGTCCCAAGGAAGACCATCTAGACCACCCCAGGGGGCCTCGACCCACAGGGGACAGGCCACGCGAAATCGTGAGGAGGCCCGGGGAAGGGGAGGAACGGAAACCAGAGCGACCCTAGGTGGCGGCCAGGAGAAGACAGTATGCCCGGAGCGAAAACCCCGGGAGTAGGAGCACTCGCACTCGAACCATGCAGGAAGACCCAACCGGTTATGCCACCCAGGTCCAGGAGGCCCCCCTCCCCGCTGGCGAACGTGGGGGACTGCCCTTCCAGACAAAAGGACCCCCCGTTCCCTGGGGGGCCCCTACCCGCAACCCCCCGCCCGAGGGGGGTCGGGGGGCCGAGGACACCCCAAAGCCCGACGGTGGGGGGGGGGGGGGACGGGGCGAGACACCGTAGCGGGAAAAACTCCGAAAAACCCCCCCCAAAGCAAAGGGGGCCAAACCCGGGATACCTGGATCGAACATCCCCGGGCACCACGAAGGCTTCATCCCCAAGGGGCCAAGCGGCCAGCGACGCCCCGCGTCGAGGGGGTGCCCCAACGCGACACACCGGGGTCCCCCACCCCCCGACAGACAGCAGAAGCGAGGCCAGGGCTGGGACGGCAAAAAGAGTAACCACCTGGCCACCCGTGACCCTTTGGCGAAACCCAGCAGGCAAACATCCCAGCCCCCGGCGCTCAAGCAAACAAGTGGGAGGAACACCCCGGGAGAGACGGGAAAGACGCAAGGGGAAAGGGCTCCGCAGAGAAAAGGGGGAGGAGGACGCCCCCGGAAAAGACAGGAAGCGGGGAGGGGAAAGACCACGAACGCCACCTCTCCCGGCTGGGGAAGGCCACAACCCCATCCCCTTCAGCACTCCCAGCAGACTCGCCGAAGCCCGAGCACAAAAGCAAACCCTGGCGAGGGGGACGCGGAAAAAGGGTGACCTTGACTCAGACGAGGCAAAAAGAAAGTCCGGTTGCTAAATGGACCCCAATCACCCCCAGTAAGGTGTTCACAGAGACCACCCCCAACCACCCGGGGAAAGGGGGAGGTGAGGTTTTGGGAAGGCCGGGGACGCCCCCCAAACCCGGGGAAAGCGACGTCCCCCCTAACCCCCCCGAAGGGGAGGGGGAGGGGAGAAGACTCACCTACCCCCATCTATTTCAGCATGCCCGATGGCGACCGAAATGAACAGGGGGCGAACCCGGGAAGCTAGACGGGGAGCGGGGGGACGAACAAGAGGTGAGACGATGTGAACAGGAGGACGAACACCGAGGCCCAGACGGGAACCCAGACCCCCCTTTGGGCCCCAGGACAGACGGGGGGGTGGGTGGCGGGTTTGCGAGACCCCAAGGCCTGCGACCATAATCCAAAAGGACAGTAAAGGCCCCCCCGGGGAAGGCAGGGCACAACGCCCCCCGGGAAAAAGACCGTCAGCCACAACGCCCGACCCGGGCACCTTCAGGACGGTAGGGGCTGACCGGGGGCACGGGCATGCGGGAGCAGGCTTGAGGCACCGGGAGTTTAAGGACGCCGACACCCCGGGCTCGCTGAGAAACCCCCGAAAAAGGAGGGAAAACAGGGAGAGGGGTGGGACGAACCGCAGAACGAAAGCCCCCCCCCACAAGCAAGAAAAACCCCCTCGGACAGTGCGAGCCCCCGAACCGCGAACACCTGCCCCCCCTCCCAGTGCGAAAAAGAGAGGGGGAAGGTGGGGAGGAGGGCGGAGCCCCAGGCGCCAAGAAAAAACCACGGTCCCTTTTCCGGCCGAAAACGAAGGCAAAGAGGGCAGGGGAAAAGGGGTCAGTTAACAAAGCCATGAACACAAAGCACCGGGCCCCACCAACACCGACCAATTCCCCTCCCAGAGGGGGGAGTGGAGGGGGGGAGAAGGGGGCCCTTTCCTGACTAAAATTCGCACTCCACCCGCGCGGAAGCCCGAACCGTTGCAAGCCCCGCCCGTCCCCCAGAGAGGGGGGGCGGGTGGGGGGGCATAGTCCCAGGGGGCCAAAATCATCACGTTCCCCGACCCCTCCTGAAAAGGGAAAGGAAAAAAGGGCAGGGAATGAAGAGTTGATAGCAAAGCCATGAAAAACAAAGCTCCAGGCACGCCCCAAAAAACCCACCCAAGCCCCCCCGGGGGTGGGGGGGAGAGTGGTGGGGGGGACCGGCAAAGACTGCATCGAACAACCTGCCCCGAGAGGCAAGCCCGACCCGCTGCACGCCCGCCCCGACCCGGAAGGGAAGGGCGTGAGGTTAGCGAATCCCCCGGCACCAAGAAACACAAAGCTCCCTTCCCCCCTTTCCCGGGAAGGAAGGAAAGAGGGGAGGGGCCGCAGGGAAAGGAGGGGCCCGGGGGGCCCAAAACCAGAAGAACAGCATCCGGGGTCGCCCCCCACCAACACTGACCCATACCCCCCACCCCAAGGGGGGGAGGGGGGCGTGAGGGGGGCCCAGGGAGGACGGCTGAACGCGCACTTCGGTCCCACGTGTCGAGCAGAATCAACAGCAAACCGGGCAGCGCCCCCACCCAAACCGACCCCCCCCCCAAAAAGGGGGGGGGGGAGAGTGGCGAGAGGGGGGGGGGGAGCGGGGGGGGAATCCTCAGGTCCTGAATCACCCCGCTCCCCTTTTCCCCCTTCCGGGAAAGGGAAAGGGAAATCAAACAACAATCTTGGGGCATACGCCGGGGGCGCGTCGCCTCGCCCACCCTACGACGCCACCCCGGGGTCACCACGCGCGAGTTTTCCATGCAGGCCCTTTCCCCTACCCAAACAGCTCTCGACAAAAAACATCAAATTTTCCCCGCACGGCCCTTTTGGGGCCCCCTTGGCCTCCCCCAGCCGGGGTTGTTTTACAGATCAACCCGATGGGAAGGTCGGTTTTAGGGTAGCGTGCCCCATGTCCATTAGCCGAAGTTGGCGCTGACGACTATGGGTAATAGGCCTCGATTCAGTCTCACGGGGCAAACGCTATTTGCACGTAATCATCCCGCGTACCCCATGATTCGCGAGCACTTATTACCAAAGGCTTGATTCGCTCTTCAAGTCACTATTTTTGTGTCCATGTCTCAAACCTAGAGTAAAACAGGGACCAAAAACGACTTTAAGACCGGGTCTTTGTCCTCCCGCACAGGGCGACAAACGCCCAAATACTCCCCCTGAGCGGTCCATAAAAACCGTGCGCTTGCCAATCCGCCGAAGGCTTTTTGACGTGCCCCCCCGTCATTAGGACTGCGCTTTCCAAGGTATGTAAAATTTTTCCCAAAATTTTAAAGTCCTCGCCCCACCAGAACAAATTATGCTTCATCTAGTAAGTCTCCAAAAAACCCTGGGCTTGGTCTTGAGCCAGGGGGCTCAAGTCCAAAAGGTTTTTCCTCCTCGTGCAGGCCTCGGAGCATCCCCCGAACCTCCAGCGTCAGCCAAAAATTTTGCATCATCGCAAAAACAAGACATGATCTTTGGGGTTGCCGACGGATCTCCACAATCACTTTGATCTACAACCTTTTCCAAAACCCAGTCCAAAAGCGTTGAAAAAAGGTGGGGGAAGGACGCACCCCCTTGCCTCATCCTGTATTCCAGGAAAAAAGCTGGGTACACCTGCCCCCCCACTTCAAGCACTCTCGTCCGAATACAGACCGTTTCAAACCCAAAGTCCTTGCAAGAACCCTAAACCCCCAGAAAATCCAGAGTGACTCACGTGCACTGGGCAAACCCTTCTTGTGATCAACATAGGCTGCAAGCATCCCCCCCGTCAAACCACGCGGCCTTTCCCCCAGGACACGAAGCGTAGGGTACGGGCCGTGGCTTACCAAGGGAAAACCCCGCTGCTGAGGTCCCTTTATGCTTCACCGAGACTGCGAATTCGGCACAAAATGGGCAAGCACCTTTCCCGGCGTGAGAGTTAATACCCGTAATTGTTGCAGTCCTGACGGTCCCCTTTCCCTTTCCCCGATAGGGACGACCAGCCCCCCTTTTCCGTCAGGAGGGAATGGTACCTATGCCACAAGGCAGCAGGCCCCGCAAAGGAAAGGGAAAGAGGACAGGAAAGGAGGAGTCGAGCAGCCAAAGCCACGACGCGACTCACTCCGGGTCGCCCCACCAAAATGACCCCCCCCCCCACCCGAAGGCGGGGCAGAGGGGGGTGAGGGGGGGCCAGGGCAGGACGGCTTTAATCGTTGCATCGGGGCCCACGTTTGAGGCAGAAACAACAGCAAACTGACAGACAGCGCTCCCCGAGGGGAGGGGGGGGGGGGGGAGGGTGAAAGAGGGCACACCCCCGCCCCCCCAAAAAAAGGGGGCGCAGAATGATGAGCGCCCCCCTGGACGGCCCGCCCCGGAAATGAGAACCCCGGGGCCCCAAAAAATATTAGCAATATTCGTCATATGTCAAACCATAGACACGTATAGGGCTGTTACGCCAATGTTTTGAATTTCGGGGCTGCATACGGCCTGCGGCCCGCCCGACAAAAGTATAGTGGTCTATGGCATATATAGACTGGGTTTATCAGTATATATATATACGTAATTTCGTAAAAGTTTTTTTTTTTAAATTATCAATAAAAACGTAAAAACGCTAAAGAAATGCCATTTCGGACTATGAAGAAAAAATGCTGAACTTAATATTCACTTTAAATCTTCCCATTTAAAACTTTCGAGCAACTTTTTCATGAAGGGTACAATAGAAGCGCAATTTTTTTAGCTTTCCCTTGCTATATTTCGTTTTTGATAAATTAATTAGAACCATGCATAAATTAGCGTTAAATAAATAAAAAAATCACAAACGGGTAATTTCCCGATTTATGATGTTTTTTATTTATTATTTTTCGTTTTCTGATAAAAGAATGCACCATGTATAAAATTTGCGTTAACTAAATAAATAGCCCCATCAATCGGGAAAATTACCAATTGATGTTTTTTTTATTTAGTTAAAGCTAATTTATGCATAAGGGTAAATTTTTCGAAAAAAGAAATCCAAAGGAAAGCTAATACAATTGCGCTTCTATGTCCCTTTATGAAAAATGACTCCAAAGTTTAAAAGGCGAAGGTTGAAGGCATATTAAGTTCATCTATTTCTTCAGTTTGTAATGGCATTTCTTTGCGGTTTTTTGTTTTTTTTTGAAATATTAAGAAAAAACATTTACGAAGATTACAGTATACATTTACGAAGATTACAGATATCATATATAGATAAACCGTCTATATGAGCGTATAAGCAAATGAATCCGAGGGGGCCCCCGATTTAGGGAAGTCAGGCCTATGTGGCCCAAAAGGGCCCATACCGTGCGCAGTCCAGGTATACAGTGGCATGGTCAAACATAAAACAAAAATCATAAACCCATTAAATTGCTACAAAGGACCCCGCCCCCTCCCCCCGAAGAGGGGGGCGGGGGGGGCCAAGTAACGTGGGAACCAGAAGCCCGAAAGCCCCCCCCCGAGACACAGGGCGTAGGGGTTAGGGGGTAGCCCCCCCGCCAGAAATCACACAGCGTCCCCTTCCCACCCCGAAGGTAAAGCCAAAAGGGCAGAGACAGAACGCCGGCCTGGAAAAAGTGGCACCCTGACGTCCCCCAAATGGTTCAGAAGAGGGAAGTAAACCGGTAGTAAATCAGTGTAGCCTACCACTCACATGTCCTTGAAGGTATTACACGATTTTTATCCTGCAGGTTTCAAGAAACTTCTACTGTTCTTGAAGTAACCAAAAGGCAGGAACAGACAACAAAATTGTTTATATGTACCCAAAACAAAAAGAGTATGCGGGTTTTAGAAGTATGGGAGTCATAGGGCCTAAAATATGAACAACCTGCCACTTGAATATCAACTGCTGCTGCTACCATTGCCTACATTTAAAAGTAAAACTTTACCAGCCTCGTTTAAATAACCATCATTATATAACCTACCATAATTTTTAGCAATGTCGTATCCTTTTTAGCATTGTTTTTAGTATTATGACAACACCTTTTTGGTATGTGATATTTAATTCTATTTTGTATTTTATCTTATAATGTATTTATTGGAAATGTAAATAATAACCACTATTTCAGTGGAAATAAAATAATTTGAAATTTGAATTTGAACTCTCTCTCTCTCTCTCTCTCTCTCTCTTCCGTCTCATCTTCTCTCTCTCTCCGCCTATCTCTCTCTCTCTCTCTCTCTCACAATCTCTCTCTCTCTCTTCTCTCTCTCATCTCTCTCTCTCTCTCTCTCTCTCCTCTCTCTCTCTCTCTCTCCTCTCCTCTCTCGTCTCTCTCTCTCTCATCTCTCTCTTAAATGGGGGTCCCCCCGTTATATTGATATGAATATCTGCGATACCATACCATACCACTGCCAGTGCTAACATGCAATCCAGCTCCTTTAATAGCCCCACAAACTACGTAGCAAAAAAACCAAAACATGATCTCCTACCCACAATCCCTCTGCGACCCTGTTAAATGAGTTCGAGTACTAACGAACCCTATCTATAAAGGCACTAAAAAAGTGCTTCTAAATTAACCAAACTATTACTAACTCACATTTACTAACATATAGACGTAAATAACGTTTACAGCAATAAGTATTAGTGAAAGTTCCGAACAGGTAAGGGCGTGGCGAATGAATAGGGTAAAGGTTTAGTGTTTTCGAGGCAGTGTGAAGTTTCCTTTGAGTAATCCGGTCCGATCGACAGTCGGGACAAGGAATATAGCGGACAAGGAGGTGGCGTCTCCTATGTAAAGCAGAAAATCCCTGCCCTATGCACTTGCTGGCGGCTTAGCTGGCGCTAAAACCGTCGCGCTCTTCAGGGAAGGTAAACAAACAGACCCACAAGGCCCCACATGGCTACTTGACACCAAGACGCAAGAATGCCACCCCCGCCTCTCGCATTGCTACTGTGTGTGTGGACAAGAAGATACGTAAAACACCCTGGAATTGAGGCTTGCAGTTTGTTTCCCGAAGATGCTAGAAGGTATGTAAGTGTCGTTTTAATAAAGGATTTTGAGTCAATAAGAGAAAATCCAGAGTGACCCAATTCCCTTACAAAAGAGCTACCCTTTATAGCGCTCCCTCTCTTGCTCTTGAAGCTATCACTACTGCATGTCTAATCTAAAGGGCTCAGTAGTCAAGCCAGCCACCGGTGCTGGCTTGAAAATAAAAAACTTATAAGCCCGTTACCGTGCAACACGGGATAACAGTGATTCGGGGCCAGCCAGTTTGATCAGGCCGTCCTATATTAAATGCTACTGGACGAGTTTCCGCGGTCCGTTTTCAGAGACACAGACTATTTTTTTCTTGGGCCTACAATATGTGCTTGGGAGCGATCCCACGCTAGGTGGGTGGTTTACATTTGGTTAGGAGGTTAGTTAGATTGTCGGAGTGGGGTCAGTTGTCAGTCAGTTCGTATAAAAGTTGTTTCGTACACCAGTAGATTCGTACTCCAACAAGTTTTTTTCCTATACCGAAACCATAGTCGTTTGTACACTCGGCTTCAGTTTGAAGTTGGTTTCGTGACATGACAAACCGTCTTTGGTGTTTGTGATTATATCTAATATATATATATAATGATATATAGATATATATATATAATATATATATAATATATATATATATATATATACTATATATGATTATATATATATATATAGTATAATATATATATATATATATATGATTATTTATATATTTATAATATATATATATATATAGATATATATATATATTATATTTTGTATTGTAAGCAGTTAGTTACCTTCTCAAACATTTATTTTGATCATATCTTTCGTACGCCATTATCATCGAGCGAGATTGGGCTAGAATGTGCAGCAGGGGAGGACAGCTCTACCATTACTACCGGAAATAATCGCACCACATGGTTTGTAACCGACTATGCATTATTGTTATCATCAACCCATCTATATAATGGTGTATTTATTCTTATTAATGGCTTCCAGCCCTTATCAATGTATTGACCCAGTTTTTATTATTCTCTCTCTTAATTATATGAGTTTTTAGCATTGGCAGGTAACAGTATCAATGTTCTAGATTTATGTACAGGTTATTACTGATATTTTGTTTTGACATATTGTTTTGACACTGATTGTTGGAGTGCTGCTAAACCCCAGTACCAGTCCACAGCCTCCCACCCAACATAAAGCCACAGCCACAGCCTCCCCCACATAGCCACAGCACAGCCTCCCCCACATAGCCACACCAAAGCCTCCCACCACATAAGCCACAGCCACACTCCCACCACATCAGTCACAGCACACAGCAAATGAATGGTATGAGAGTTAGAATGTTAAATTTTGCATGATGTTAGTCTCACTTATGATTATCGTCGAGATGTAATTATACCTTTATCGCCAAATTTCCGTATACAGTCTTCCAGAAAGATATCAACAATGAGTGGTTTTTCAGGTGTGGTGCCAGTAGCCTCTGCTTCCCTCTTCCATGGTGCCTCCTCCAGCCGCACCAGTTGACCTCACACCTCAATACATGCTGTAGAGGGTAAAAACTCATCGAGTATTTCCTTTCTTAAATATCATAATACCAGTTTCATGTTTGTTTATTATTGATACTGTCATGTTTCTTTCTTAGTCTAAAACTGTCAAAAAAAACAAACTTTCTCCTCACTATACATATCTCACATGTCCTCCTCATCTTCTTTACCCACTTCCTATTCACCAGCTTACATTTTCCTTCCATACTGCTACTTCACCTCATTTCTATGCAGTAACATAATGAAAATATGTTTGCAATTATTTGCTATTTAACTAACAACAAACTTGTTTCAACAGATGGTGGAACAGCAACATGATGAGGGTCCACCATGATGTCCAAGCCTCAAATGCACCCAAAAGTCGTAGTATTTCAGGAATTTTATTTTGCTGTTTCCTCTAACAATGCAATGATTTTAATTTTAAGTGAACTATAAAATCATACGGATATTTTTTGTTTGCATATTATTATATTTGTAAGATATTTAATTTTCATATATTCTACCAGTCGTCTCACTCTTGCATCTTTCCTCTTCTCACACTATCTACTCCAACACCATATCCTCCCATTTATAGGGGTCATCCTCTCACACTCCCACATATATTCTACACATATATATCCTTGTCATCTCCACTTCACCCATTTTTTCAAGGTGTCCATCATTTACCATTCAGTGTTCTGTGCTTACCACCATCACACTCCACAGCTCATCCTTCTCATTACTAGACATAAGCAGCAAATCATCATCCATATACATTTATAGTAACAATAATTATGATATAGTAATCATGCTGTATGTAAACAATGTGTAACACTTCCATATTCTCAGGGAAACCAAAAGAAGCCTCCTAACGAAAACCCATCTACAGGCTGCGTATGCGCTACAGCAAATGGGGAGGGAGGCTGTTTAGAAACACCATACATGACACCAGCTTGATAGCGACGGCTGCAAATGTTCTGGCCCCGGAGTGCTTTGATTTTTGTTTTAAAGGTCTCATATTCTTCTTCTTGTGACCTTTGTCTTTAGTATCGCTTCATAGGTACTCTTCCACTTCATCTCCTTCTTAACAAACTTGTTTAACACCCTTTGTTTTGATTTCACCTGGGAAAATACTTTTTCATCAGCTTTCAATCCTTTAATTATCATCCTAATTCATTGTCTCTGTCTGCTTTGTGTTCTGGATCTCCCCAGCACTGCGTTATGAACACTTTTTGGTGAGGTTACAATACTTTCCAGTTTCCTTTTCTGTCCCCATACAGCCCTAACACCGTACACAGGGCCCCCGTCTTTCCTGCTCTAGTCTCCCGTCCCACTCCTCTTCTGCCTAGGACTGTACTATTGACGCTATAAGCCCTTTTTTTTTGTGTGTTTTTTTTTTCCCCCCCCCCCCCCCCTCCCCCCCCCTGACTCCTATACTTGTTGCATCCACAATGACATGTTCTCCAGTTTCTTTCGCTCCTACCCTGTAGCTACAATTCTGGTTCTCCAGTTCCCTGTGTTTCCTTCCGTTGACTTCCAAGGTGCCTGTTCTTGCTTGTAGAGTAACTTGACTCCCCATCCTCCTACATGCAGGTCACCCCCCCTGGTTCTGTTTCCACCTGTACCACTGCAGACGTTGTTTCCTGACCATTCCCTCCTGCCATTTACTAGTCCCATTATTCTCAATTTCTTTTGGAGTATCTCTTATCTCCACTTGTTCCATTTCTCTCCTTTTCCATCTCTAGTTCCTTCTTCCAGGTGTACTTGATCTATTTTCCTGTGATATTTTCTTTGCCCATCTATCTTTAGTAGTCTCATTTTCTTGTTGAACACATGTTTTTTCTTTAATTATCCTTTCCCTGAAGGTGCTCCATCCCATCTCCTTATGGCCTCTACATCAGTGCTCCTACCAAGCTCCTAGACCCCATCCTGCTACGGTGTTCTGAGCTTTTACCAAGTGCATGATGTCTTCCTTTCCCTTCTTTTCACCGCCTATCCCTTCCTTGTATACTTCCATTCCTAGTTATACATATGTACTTATCTACTACTTCTAGGCCATTATTCTTGAAGCAGCACTGACTCCACCTTCACTGTTAAACTCCATGACTTTAACTTTCATTTCACTAACTGCAGTCCCATTTTCCCGTCCGTACTTGTTTTGTTATGTGTAAATCTCCTCCATTTCATCCTTACTTTCCTGCCATCAATACTACATCAATCACATAGGCCAGAGGCATACCTAACTTCTCTCCTCCAAATTGTTCTCCTTACTGGACTTCCTGATTCTCACGATGAGTTTCCTCTAAATACCGATTAAATAATGTTGGGGACATGACAGATCTTGTCTAACTCCAATATTATTTCCATTCCACTCTGCCTTGTTCTGAACCCACTTTGCTCCTCTCCTAACATCTTGTTTTCCTCTATCCACAATTTCAATTTCCTCATTTATAATCATTTCAAAAAACCTTGGCCAGTATGTTCATGACAGCTATGGCCTATAATTGGCTATGTTCCCTCCTTCTTTTCCTCCCTTTGTGGTCATTAGGGTCACTTCTGCTCGTTTTCCAGTCCTGTGCACGCAGCCTTGCTCCAGCACTGTCACATATGTTATATATTGCCTGTTTTAACCATTTCTCACCTCTATATTAACAACCCCTATGAGCCCATCTGTCTCTGCATCTTGCGTTCTCAAAACTTTCAGTACCTTTTCTACCTCCTCAAGCTCAATTGGTACTGTTTCCCTCCATTTCTCTCTTGTCACTGTAGATCATAATGTTTTTCCCAATTCGCTCTACTTCCATGTCCTTTCTAATTAACTTGTACCTCCGTACCCTTAGCTATTATGATCTATTTCCATCTCCTTCTCAGTATGTCTTCCTCTATTTTCAATTTAACTTTCCTGTTTAATCTCTCGTCCACCGAGGTTTCTTTTAGTGTTTTCCATCCTCCATTTTCCCTCTTCCTCGAGGAAACTTTTGGTTTTCTTTTTTGCCTGCTGTTCAACAAGAGTTTCATCTAAATTTTTTTATTATATTTTTTGTCATTGCTTTATAAGGTTTCTTGGCAAGACGGCCTCTGCTTTGTGCTCTGTGTACTTGCATGTACGGTATCTAGCTGTTGCTTTTCTAGTGTCTCCCTCATATAATGTTTCCTCCACTTTGTTGCAATGCCTTCTAAACTGCTACATATGCTGCTTACCCTATATACTTTGGTTTGGTAATGTATTTGAATTTTGTATTTAATTTATTCTAATTTTATTTATTTATTTTAATTTTGTTTGTTTTATGTTCCCTCATATACTTTGGCATTTGGTATCTGTCCTACTTTTTTCCCTCTGATCTGTCAGACAACAACAGGTGTGGTGCTGTTGTTTTTACAGCATGTTTTTCATTAATGGTTTTCCACTTAATTTCCACTTGCAGTAGCTCTTAAATGCTTATAATCTGCGATATTTGTATTGGTTTATGTCTTTACATACCTTTTGTTGCCTGTTTTGCCCTTGTATGTATGCTAAAAGCTTTTGCTTTGTTGCTTTTTGTTCTCAACATGTATGAATGTATACATAGCGTTGCCACACCATTGCTCAAGGTTTCTAACAATAAAACTCTTGATGTGTTTTTCTGTACAATGTGGTTGGTCAGCATGTTTTTGCAAACAACTCATGTGTTGTCCTCGTCTATGCATCACAGTGTCTTTACTGCTGCCCCATTTTTTTTGTTTTTGAAATTTTGGGGGGCCCTGATATTAGTTTCGATGTTTTTGTGTCTCTTGTATAATCAACTAACTTCTTGTTTTATCTCTGCAATGCATTGCAATGTCTAATAGGCAGGGGTTGGTGTTGTCATGTAGCTTCATGTAAAAGAGTAATGATCTTATGTTCTCTTTGTATTACATACCCAATATTGCATCTTGTTCTACATTGATGTGTGACCTTCAACGTAACTAGAAATTTGAATAAAATTTTGGCTACCATATTTTGCTTTAATATATTTATTTTCCTTGTCAAAGATACTATCCAAAATATTTATATTTCTTTGAAGGTTATAGCCTATACCTTCAAGGAATTACATTTTTTGGATAGTATATATATAATATATAGAGGAAGTGCCAGGATTTATGAGCAATTTGAGTCACCCGTGCGATTCCGTAGTTCTCATAATGTTTTCCCATAGCGTCTGTCTTACCACTATCCCGCCGGTTAGATGGCGTGCACATCGCGGCTTCGGGGGAAAACTTTACTACAGGAATCCCTTCCTTGTCCTCTATAATTCCTTTGGTCGAGGCGGAGCCAGCGAGGAACAGGACGTTGTTCAGGCACTGATAGAAGATAGATGATAATTTGTGGCCAAGAACTCTTTATTTTGGAGGGGTTGACTTTCGTCATATTTCTGCAAAGTAAGTAAGTAGAGAGAGAAAGGGAGGGAGTGGAAGTGAGAGTGAGAGGAAGAGTGGGCAGTGTTGGATCTAGGGGGCTGCCACTGCCCACCCTTGAATCCTCATTGGCCACCCCAGATCTGAGTCAGTGGGTCTAATGAAAATTCAATCATTTCTTATTAATGGCTATGCCATTTGCATCTCATCTGATCTTGGTAAATATGCTTTTCAACATACTCCTATTGACCGATACTCTCCTGACATAACTGGGGGGCTGCGCCTCCCACACCCCTCTGCCCTAGCTACTAACCAAAACCTGGCATTGATTAACGTAACCTAACCTCACTGGGGGGGTTTCGCCACCCAGCCCCCCCTTGTGTTATTTTTCATTTCCGCCAGCTGTTGTAGGGGTTAGAAATCGTAGGGGTTGTCAAAGTCCCGGCGGAGCCACTGGATGGGGAGAGGGAGGGTCAGGTAGTTCGAGAGCTTCCGTGTGATTTGGGGTTTAGTCTCATGGAAAATATGCTTTGGCCTCGTTATCTTCTACCTTATAAACGGCAGATCAGCCTTATGCCATAGCGTAGCTACCCGGGTATATGGCGCAGTGGCATCAAATGCCCCTGAACTCAGCTTGCCCTCCATACACAGCTTGTGGCCCGCCTAGCCGGCGTTCGCCCTAGGTGCCCCCCTATTGTATCCCTAGACTACGCACTGCTCCTGGCTTCGCCCCCTGTCCCCCGCCCCCCTTCTCTCTCTTCTTCTCTCTCGGCTCTCTCTTTTCTCGTTTCTTCCGTGTGTGGTACCTTCTCTCTTCTTTGCGACTCATTATCTTGTGTGTTAAGCCCAGTCCCACTACCAGAAACGGCACTGGCATAGAAAATTAATAAAAAACTGGAAATAAGATCAGTGCGTCGTTGGCCCCTTGTCAGGTTGGGAAACTAGCGAGCTGTATGCTAGCAAATGCACTGCCTGTCCCCGCTGCGCGTTCATTGGGGCATACTAGGATACGAGCCTAACATTTAAAAAAATCCAACGAATGCACACGATGCAGCACGCTCTGCATTTGCGTCTTTGCGTGTACATTCATCGCGTCGTCTCGCGCCATTTTGTGATTAAAATCCCGCTGCACCAGCGAATGCAACGATGCTAGCTAGCGCGCGCGCGTTCGGCGAACAAGTAACGAAGCTCAACACCAGCGAACGACAGCGCATGGCCCTTGCCGCTATTCTTCGAAAAAAATGCAGCTTCGAAACATTTGCACTTCAAAAAATGCACTTCAAAAAAATGACTTAAAAAATGCATTTAAAAAAAAAACACTTAAAAAATGCACTTAACAAAAATGCACTTAAAAAAAGCACTACAAAAATGCACTTAAAAAAAAATCACTTGAAAAAAATTTAAAAAAAATGCACTTAAAAAAATGCACTTAAAAAAAAATGCACTTAAAAATGCACTAAAAATGACTTCAAAAAATGCCATTGAAAAAATGTCAAAAAAATGCATTTCGAAAAAAAAATGCAACCCAAAAAATGCATTCGAAAAAATGCACTTCGAAAAAAAGCCCTTCGAAAAAAATAAAAATGCTCTTCCGAAAAAAACTTCCGAAAAAAATGCACTTCGTAACTCTCGTATCTTCGTCCATCATATTCTCTTCTTCACGCTCTCCAAAGATATTTTGGTGTTCCTCTGTCTGCACTCCTCATCTCCTCTGTTCTCCTCTCCTCTCTCATTCATGCTCATAAAAAGATGCCATCAGCATACCTAAGTAACATCGAACCAAATATCTTGTTTTTTACTATAATTTTATGTTGGCCCCATCAGAGCCTTCTTATTTTTGTGAGGAAAAAAAAATAACAATAAATAAAATATATCAAGTATAGACGTCCAGCCTCTGGCCCCTTTGCTTTTGGCTCAGTTCTTGCGGCTGGAACGTGGACAGCGAGCCACGTTCCAGCCCATTAACTCATTACGTGAATTACTCATTAAGGGCTTGTTCTCATGCAAAAAGTTTGTTGTACAAACCCCATTTGATTTTGACAGCACTACTTGGATGTCGAATGTCAGCTCAATCCGACAATAATTAGGAGTAGTTTACGCTAATTACTCATTAAGGGCTTGTTTTACGCAAAAGATTCTTCCGACGACCCCATTGATTTTGACAGCACTACTAACATGTCAAATTTCAGCTGAATCCGACAATAATTAGGAGTAGTTATACACTTTTTTGGCGGAAACTTGGTTCCACGGGTCTTATGGTAAGCGACAGCTGTCAATAAAAATAGGTAGTATTTGAGATCTGGGGCTATTCATAAACATTCGGGGCTACATGTAGCCCCCAATGCCCAGGCCTAACTACGGCCTCTGCTTGGAGACTTTGCTATAAAAAAATCGTCTGTTAGCCATAAAATTACTAAAACTAACTTAATATACCAAATTAGTTAGTGGCTAAGAATACTAAACAGGTCATATCTATTAAAATATTGCTTATAGTCACTAAAAATCTTCTAATGGTACCCAAATCACAATGGAAATTACGTTCTGGGTCTCAAGGGGTTAATGTGTGATATGAGGAAGATGCATTTTGCGCCTCAACTATTGGTTCTATATAAATATTATTATAGAAGAAGGCTCATCAGGTAACTTCAGTGACGCGTCAGTGTATTGCGTCATTCTGATCTGTGCCGCTGGCAGGCCTCGTGTACAGTACAGTAGTGTGTGACTGTTGCTTACTTAGCCAGGTAACACTGCACTTTAGTACAATACTATCTATTGACCAATACTCTCCTGGCATAACTGACCCCCCCCCCCCCGGCTACCATAGATAGCATTATAGTCCCCATCTGCAATAATGTCGCCAGGCGCCATATATTACGAATTATAGCATCACTACTGATGTGTATGTGCCACTATGCGATGATAGTGCACTACGGTTTCAAATTTCTCTACTAGTTGTTTTTTTCGGGCGACGACGACGGCGGGAGAACACTCAGAACATAAACACTAGATGGCGACCTTAGTGTAGCCCGTTGTTAACGTCGCCACTCTATTTTATTTTTGTAATTTGTTCATTTTAACTATGCCATCTATATTAATACAGCCATACTATGACACAGATGAAGACACAAAATGACACACACTCTCAGGGCCGGATCAAGAGCTGTGGGGGCCTACGATGTATTATCCTTATTCTTAGATAAATATACCTAATTTTCTTATTTGCTTGCTGTAAATACTATAGAGTCGTAGATAACACTATAGTTGCCACCTGCAATAATGTCGCCAGCCGCCAAATATTATTAATTATAGCATCACTACTGATTTGTGTGTGCCACTAAAGTGAAACTCTCCAGATAGCCCCTTCTAACTTTCCTGAAATTATGGATATAGAAATGTAAGTATTAACGCCACCAGACTTCTGTAAATAAAAATAAAAACGTTGTCCTGGCGACTTTAGTGTTATCTACGGTAGAGAGAATGTTTCATAGAATTCAAATAGGTAAACAGAAACCCTACTGCCAATTGTGTAGGGAATTCTGGTCCTGGTGTAAAATAATACCGTTTGTTATAGTAATGGTTCTTTTTCCCCCATTCACACCCGTGTTTGTTATAGTAATGGTTCCTTTTCCCCCATTCACACCCGTGTTTGTTATAGTAATGGTTCCTTTTCCCCTCATTCACACCCGTGTTTGTTATAGTAATGGTTCCTTTTCCCCCATTCCCCCCCCGTGTTTGTTATAAATAATGGTTCCTTTTCCCCATTCAAAACCCGTGTTTGTTATAGTAATGGTTCCTTTTCCCCCCTTCACACCCGTGTTTGTTATAGTAATGGTTCCTTTTCCCCCATTCACACCCGTGTTTGTTATAGTATGGTTCCTTTCCCCCTTCACACCCTTTTGTTATAGTAATGGTTCCTTTTCCCCCATTCACACCCCGTGTTTGTTATAGTAATGGTTCCTTTTCCCCATTCACAAACCCGGGGTTTTTTATAGTAATGGGGTTTCCCTTTTTCCCCATTCACACCCGTGTTTTTAAGTAATGGTTCCTTTTCCCCCATTTTACACCCGTGTTTGTTATAGTATGGGGTTTCCCTTTTCCCCATTCACACTCTTGTTTGTTATAGTAATGGTTCCTTTTCCCCCATTCATACCCTGTTTGTTTTAAATAATGGTTCCTTTCCTTCCCCCCCTCCACCCTTGTTTTGTTATAGTAATGGTTCTTTTCCCCCATTCACACCCGTGTTTTTATAGTAATGGTTCCTTTTCCCCCCATTCACACCCTTGTTTGTTATAGTAATGGTTCCTTTCCCCCCATTCACACCCTTGTTGGGTTTTAGTAATGGTTCCCTTTTCCCCATTCACACCCGTGTTTTGTATAGTAATGGTTCCTTTTCCCCTCATTCACACCCGTGTTTGTTATAGTAAAGGTTCCTTTCCCCCCCTTCACACCCTTGTTTGTTATAGTAATGGTTCCTTTCCCCCCATTTCCCCCCTTTATGTTATAGGTAATGGTTCCTTTCCCCCCATTCACCCTTGTTTGTTATAGTAAAGGTTCCTTTTTCCCCCATTCACACCTTGTATGTTTATAGTAATGGTTTCCTTTTCCCCCCATTCCCACCCGTGTTTTTATAGTAATGGTTCCTTTTCCCCCATTCACACCCCTTGTATGTTTATAATGGTTCCTTTCCCCCATTTACACCCGTGTTTGTTTTAGTAATGGTTCCTTTCCCCCCATTCACACCCGTGTTTTGTTATAGTAATGGTCCTTTCCCCATTCACACCCCTGTTTGTTAAGTAATGGTTCCTTTCCCCATTCACACCGTTTTGTTATAGTAATGGTTCCTTTTCCCCCTTCACACCCCGTGTTTGTTATAGTAATGTTCCTTTTTCCCTCATTCAACAAACCCCTGTTTTGTTATAGTAATGGTTCTTTTCCCTCATTCACACCCGTGTTTGTATAGTAATGGTTTCCTTTTCCCCCATTCACACCCGTGTTTGTTTATAGTAATGGTTCTTTTTTTCCCTCATTCACACCTGTTTGTTTATAGTAAGGTTCCTTTTCCCATTCACACCCGTGTTTGTATAGTAATGGTTCCTTTTCCCCATTCCACCCGTGTTTTGTTATAGTATGGTTTTTCTCTCCATTCATCAAGTTAGTGTTGTCCGTGCAGAAAGTGATGGGGTTTAGTAATATTCAGTAAATATTAATCATTGTGAAAAGATGGTTGAACAACGTAGAGGAGTGTGGTGGTGGCGACTGCTCGTTAGTAAACGACTTAATTACCCCCTCGTATTACTGGTTGCTCCTTCCTATTAATGTTTCACGCGTCACTCAATCCTCCTATGAATATTTTCTTAATAATCTCTCATCATGGTGTTATTTCTGCTAAGTAAGTGTTTTCTTCATGCCCTCGCAATACTATCCTTTTATTACTCTATCAAAGAAAATCAAGCATTATTGGCTATAGGGGTTTTCTTGACCGCTGTTTTCCAGAGCAATGGATTTCCTAAGTATAGTTTATAAGGTGTTTTAAGGTGACGTCCTTAGTTTATGTACTAACCCTTCGCCCCAGTGTGTACAGTAATAGTGGCGTAGCTACTGCCCCCAGTGCCTCCCCCCCATTCATTAGGCAGTTTAAACATTTTGATAACTAACGTACATCTTTGATAGCCTGCCGCACAGGGAACAGCCTACAGGGCCCCAGTGAAGGCTTCAGAGTGTTGCGTGGGTTTTCTATCACACACAGCGCCGTGAGTGAGGGGGGGCGTGGTGTAGTGTGCGTGGTTGTGGTGTTTACCACATGGTCTGTCCACGGAGTTGGACTCGCGCGTTAGTTCACCCTCCGTGAGCTCGGAGCTCATTATTACCGATCTTTAGGTAATGCTGGGATCTCAAGAGGGTGTGTTGTGTGTGTGTGGTTTATTGAATCTCAGGTATTCTACAGGGCTGAGCTACACTCGCATGGCCCGTTCCTAGCACATTTATATTCATCCTTAGTGCTATAGTGTTTTCCGAAACACCCCCCGGGGGGCACCTCAAACAAACGGGTCATAAACCCTTGACTTAACACTTTT
>JACEEZ010019891.1:0-11253 GCA_016584305.1 Chionoecetes opilio | reverse complement strand
TTAATTTTGGGCCCCCTCTTTCCCCCCCCAAAAATTTTTTTGGGGGTGGAAAGGGTTTTTTCGCATTTTGCCCCGGGAAAGGGGGCGGAGGGGGGGGTCAAAAAGGCCCTAAAAGGGGGCCCCTGGGGGGGGAAAAAGCGGTCCCGCGACTAATCTTGTTGACCCTTAAATCCATGCTGAGACATTTTAAGTTTTTTGTTTGTGTTGTAAGCAGACGAGGGCAGTGTTAGCCCAACTTTGGGTTAGCACGCCGGGCGAGTAGTCCATCCCCCTCTTTTCCCCTGCTCCTCTCTTTTCTCTTTTCTCTCTTCTCTTTTTCTTTCCATTTTTTCCCCTCTTCTTTTTTTCTTCTTCTCTCTCTCTCTCTCCTCTCCTCCCCTCTCTCTCTCTTACCCTCTCTCTCTCTCTCTCTCTCTCTCTCCTCTCTCTTTTCTCTCTCTCTCTCTCCTCTCTCCTCCCCTCTCTCTCTCTCTCTCTCTTTCTTCTTTTAGAAAAAAAAAACCCGATCTACAATGTAACCCGAAGAACATGATTTACTTTATCCCATTGTGCAGGACATCACATGCAAACAGAGTATCTTGAAAAGAGGAACTAAAAGCTGGAACAACTTACCAAAAACATTTTATACTGATAAAAACTTAAAAATCTTTCACACGAAAACTGATAAAGAGATGCTTGAAAAATACAATGAAAATTTAAAAAATTTTTACAACCAAAATGTCTTTGGGTTTTTTTGTTATTTATAGTTTTTTAAAAATTTTTTTTTTATGCTTTTTAAAATGTTTGGTTTTTGCTTTTGTTAATTTCAATTACACCAAAAAAAAAGTTATTTTTTCAAAATGCCTGACCAGTCCCTTGCTATGTTATTAGTATTAAGTTTTAGGCCCTATAAAAGCTTGGTTTTTGGGACTGGCTTTTCAATATATTAATATGTTATAGTCCCCAAAATAATGGCCAAATAAATTATCAATATCAATAATCTCTCTCTCTCTTTTCTCCCCCTTCTCTCTTTTCCTCTCCTTCTTCTCTCTCTCTCTCTTCCCTTCTCTCCTCTCTCTCTTCTCTCTCTCCTTCTTCTTCTCTCTCCCTTTTCTCTCTCTCTCTCCTCTTCTCTCTCTCTCCTTCTTCCCCTCTCTCTCTCTCTTCTCTCCCCTTTTTCCCTTTTTTCCCTTTTCTCTCCTTTTTTCTTTTCTCTCCTCTCTCCTCCTTCCTCCTCTCTCTCTCTCTCCGCTCTCCCTCGCTCTCGCTCTCGCTCTCGCTCTCGCTCTCGCTCTCGCTCTCGCTCTGCTCTCGCTCTTCTCCCTCTCTCTCTCTCTCTCTCTTCTCTCTCTCTCTCTCTTCTCTCCCCTTTTCCCTCTTCTCTCTCTCCTTATGTCAAAGTCAAGTAAAAAGCCCAAAATTTTTATTTCCCCATCTTTAACCCCGAAGAAAATTTAAATATACAAATATAAAGGGCAGAGCTTTTTTTAAGTAAACATTTTTAAGACTCCAAAAAAAATCTACGAAAATTTTCTAATTACCTAGGGACATAAGCTAATAAATACATACGTACCTATTTATACTGAAAACTTTTCGGGTTTTTTATAAAGATTTAGAAGATCGTATACGATATTCACATAATCAAAAACCCAAACCATACAACAAACAATTACAAATATAACATAAAACACATAACACGTACGCGCATAACATACAAAATACACATAAAATTATACAAATAACATACACACATACGCTACAAAACACACATATACATACATATAAAAAATTTCACATAACATACATACAAACAATATAATATACATCACACACAAAACAAAACACCACAACTTAATATACATTATCACTTTTTTTTTTTTTTTTTTTTTTTTTTTTTTTTTTTTTTTTTTTTTTAAAACATACAAAAATGTTAAAAATTACAAAGGGGCTGCAGCAAAAATATTCCCCATTTAAACTCATATTACCATACAAAGATATTCCCATGATATCAAACAGTAACTGAATTTTTAACCCTTTTTAGAAGATTTTTTTTGCTTTTATCTTTAAAAGAAACACAGTTGTTTGTATTCCTGAATCCCCGGCAGTTTTTTCCTTTCGAGACAGCCGCGTAGTTCGAATCTCCTTCTGGCTTCGATCGTGGTCGTGGAGGTCTTAACATGTTTTTGTTCCAAAAAAAAAAAATTTGTGAAATTTGATACTCAAAACAAAAAAATGATGGGGGAGTTTTTAGCTGAAGAATAAAAATTTAACAATTCAGCTTATGAAATCCTTACTTTAAATACACCATTTTAAACGAATAAGTTGTCTTGGATGCCAACGTCCCCCCGAAATCACCCTAACCCCCTTTTTTGTAGCAGTAATAAGGCTGTAAAATTTTTTTAAACCCTGAACCCCAAAAAAGAACAATTTTGTAAGTAGGGATATATCAAATGTAAACAATATGATTAATGTTTCTTTAACAGATTTTTTTAAATTTTATATTAATCCTAACGACCTCGTCTTTTTAAAAAAATAGTTCACATGCCCCCCCAAAATAATTTTTCTAAATATAATTCTAAAATTTTGTTGAAGAACATCTTTGAATACCCACATTTTCCAAATTTTTTATGAGGTGGGTTTGGCAAATACTTTTTTCCCTGCAAATATAATGAAGGGGTTTTGTTAATTAATTAAAAGTTGTTAGCTAAAACCAATTTAGCTACATTATTTAGTTTTTGTTTTTAACCAGATCCAAGGGTGTGAGATCAGGTCAGAATGGAAAAGGGATTTGTGTCATCAGCGAACAGTATAAAATTCAATAGGACGAAAAAATGGTAATTATTGATAAATAGCAAAAATTAAAAGGTCGAGCTTTGGGCCTGAGGAATCCCTTTTGATCAGTCTTTGGATGATTTTACCCCGTTAATTTCAGAAAAAATGTTTTTTCCTGATAGAAACTTCAAAAACCAAATTCAGTGTCCTGTTTTTATCCCATGAATTCAAGTTTTTTAAGTAATATAGAATGGTTTATTGTATCGAAGGCTTTTTTTTAAAATAAAGGAATACTGCATTGTGAATTTCCCTTTTCATTTCAAAAAATATCTTTATGATTTTAAAATCGTGTTTGTGGTGAGATATTTTTGGGGAAAGCCAAACTGGTTGTTTAATAATATGTTTTGTGTCAAAATTTTTAGTCTCTCAACATCACTTTTCTTTTATTTTACTTAAAGTAGATAATAGTGTATGGGCGGTGTTATGTGACTGTAGTTTATCTCCACCTTTATGAATAGGGATGATTTTAGCATTTTTTGGGTTTTTTGGGAAATATGCCCTCTGAAAGACTCATTGATCAGCTGAATAAAATGGTAGATTTTGGGGGGGAAAATAAGTTTGTTTCCCTTGCATGAATATTGTGTAACCGGGACTAGACTCTTTCGTTTTTTGATGATTTTTATCATCCTCGGGTTTTGTTGGGTCAGATTCATACGGGGAAATTTCCCCCTCAAATACTGTGGGGGGAACTTTGGAACAGGTGAGTGTATCCAAATTTGCCAATGGAAGTAAAAATTTTTTAAAATTTCATCAAATGATTTGGGTGGATAAGTCACACCTTTTTACCAATAGCTTATAAGTCCTTTTCTTATTTTGCTTAGAGTTAAAAGTTCATCTTTGTTTCCACATAATTTGCTATTACCAAAGGCGTACTAAGTTTTGATTTATAGTATGTCTTTTTGCAGAGTCAAACTAGCTTTAACCCCATTTTCCTTAAATTCCTTATTCTTTACCAAGGTGGGGGCCTTCTTTAAATTTCTTGTAAATTTTGTTCGTTTTTTAATAAGCAATTTAATTCAGTGAAAATCCGGGTTTCATTTGTCTTTTTCTGGTTTTTGTTATGGTCTTCCATGGAATAGTTTATCTGTTGTAGTGTTATTATATAACAATTGGTAAAAATTTTCATTAGCTTATTAGTAAACTGACCCCCCTTTAATAATCCCTCTGTTTTTTTACACAATTCTCAGCATAAACATCCTTGTAGCTTTTAAGTAAGGTTTTTTTTATATCGTCTTTAATTTTTCCGTACATTAAAAAAAAGGTGAAAAATGGCAGTTATATCAGTAGCTAGTATTCCAGATTTAAAATTTACATGAAATGTTTTGCCCCAGATGTGACAATGAGTGAGGCACCCTGAGTCCCCACTCTGGTTGGCAATTTAAACACGAAAAAAAACCCTGCCCATGAAGAATAGCCGGTAATCCTGTATTTTCTGTTATTTTCCGAATGAAGTAATTTAATATTGATACCCCAAATAGGTAAAAGTTTTTTTTTTTAATTTAAATTTTTTATGTTTTTCCCCCAAAAAATCATAAACAAATAAAAGTCGAGTTAGGCTACGAAAAATTGCCTCAAAAAAGAATTTGCATGGGAATTCAACAAATAAAGATTCAAAACAGTCTTTATTAACACTGATATTTTCTGAAATTTTCATGATATTTTTTATTAATAATAGGGAAACACCTCCCCTTTGACGGTTCTATTTTTTGTATAAAAATTTAAACCCTTTCGATCTTATAAAAATGTTCAATGTCACTTGATAACCGGTTTTCACAAAACCCAAAAAAATGAAACTGATTAATTTAGAAGTAAGTGATTATAAATAAATGATCCAAGTTAGTGGGGATGTTCTGATTTTAAGGATAAAAGTTTTAAATATCAAGTTTATTGTAAAAGACGCCAAACTTGGTTGGTGATAATACTCAGTCTTGAGAAGGAAGCAAGCTTCCAACTGTCCCTCACTGACCATGAAGCCCCAGCGCACATGGACATCACCGTCGGACGGGAGTAAAAATTAAAACGTCTAAAACAACAGAGGAATTTTAATACCAGAATAATCTACAAAAAAATTCAGCAAATTGTGTATTAAAAGTCAGAAAAGGAAACCTGTGGGGATAATGATCCGTAAAAATAACTAAATATCTAAAATAGTATTTTTACGCCCCCATTGTACTTCTTCTTTTTACCTGCTTGTGGTTCTTTGGCCCTGTTTGGTTTTTTCTCCTTCCTCTTTTTTCTCTCTCTCTCTCTCTCCTCTCTCTCTCTCTTTCTCTCTCTCTTTTCCTTTTCTCTCTTCTCTCCTCTCTCTCTCTCCCCTTTTCTGCTCTCTCTCTCTCTCTCTCCTCAAAATCACCTCACCCGTCCCAAAAACCCTCGCGTGGTGTGGTTTTGTGTGTGGTGTTGTTGTGTGTGTGGTTGTGTGTGTGGGGTGTGGGTGTGTGTGTGTTGTGGTGTGTGTTGGTGTGTGTGTTGGTGTTTGTGGGGTGTGTGTGTGTGTGTGTGGTGTGTGTGTGTGTGTTTGTGTGTGTGTGTTGTGTTGTGTGTTTGTGTGGGGTGTGTTGTGTGTTGTGGTGTGTGTGTTGTGTGTGTGTGTGTGTGTGGTGTGTGTTGTGTGTGTGTGGGTGTGTTGTGTGTGTGTTTGTTGTGTGTGGTGGTTTTGGTGTTGTGTGTGTGTGTGTGTGTGTGGTGTTGTGTGTGGTGGTGGTGGTGGGTGTGGGTGTGTGGTGTTGGTGTGTGGGTGTGTGTGTGTGTGTGTGTTGGTGTGGTGTGTGTGGGTTTTGGGTTTGTTTGGGTGTGTGTGTGTGTGTGTGGTGTGTGTGTTGTTGTGCACCAACCAGGAAGAAGGAAAAGAATGTTTCCCTTTTCATTTACTCCTCCTTTTCTTCCTTCTTTCAATCTTCCTCCTCCTCCTCCCCTATTACTTTTACTATTTTTACCCTAAGCGTTTTTTTTCCCCTTTCCCCCCTCCCCTCCTCCTCCTCCCCTCCTCCTTTCCCCCTCCTCCTCCTCTTCTCATATTTTTTCTACCTTTTTCCCCCTCCTCCTTTCCTACCCTCCTCCTCTCCCCCTTTCTTCTTTTTCTCCTCCTCTTCAATATCAGACTGCATTTAAATTTTCAGCTCATAACATTCCCCTAGAGAGAGAGAGAGAGAGGAGGGGAAAAGGGAGAGAGAGGGGAGGGAGAGAGAAGAGAGAGAGAGAGAGAGAAGAAGAGAGAAGAGAGAGGAGAGAGAGAGGAAGAGGAGGAGAGAGAGAGAGAGAAGAGACAGAACAGAGACAGAAAGGACAGAGACAGGAGACAAAAGAGAAGGAGAGAGGAGAGGAGAGAGAGGGAGAGGAAAAAGGGGAGAGAGAGAGAGAGAGAGGGGAGAGAGAGAGAGAGGAGAGGAGAGGGAAGAGAGAGAAAAGGGGGAGGGAGAGGGAAGAGAGAGAGAGAGAGGAAGAAAAGAGAGAGGAGAGAGAGGAGAGAAGAAGAGAGAGAGAGAGAGAGAGAAAAGAGAAGGAGAGAGAGAGAGAGAGAGAGGAGAGGGATGAGAGAGGAGAGAGGAGGAGAGAGAGGGGGAAAGAGAAAGAGGGGAGAGAGAGAGAGAGAGAGAGAGAGAAGAAGAAACAAAAACAAAAGAGGGAAAGGGAAAAAGGGGTGGAGAAAAGCTAAGAGAGAGAGAGAACCAAAAGGGGAGGGATAAAAAAAGAATCTTTTCTCTTTCTCTTTTCTCTCTCTTTTCTTCTCTCTTCCTCCTCTCTTCTCCTCTCTCCTCCTTTTCTCTCTTTCTCTTCCTCCCCTTTTCTCTTGTTACATTTTTCCCCTTTATTTTGCTTTTGGTTGCTGAAGGAGAGAGAGAGAGAGAGAGAGAGAGGAGAGGGAGAGAGGGGAGAGAGAAGAAGAGAGAGAAGAGGGAGAAGGGGAGGAGGAGAGAGAGAGAGAGAGAGAGAGAGAGAGGAGAGGAGAGAGAGAAGGGGAAAAGAGAGGAAGAGAGAGGAAGAGAGAGAGGGGAGGAGAGAGAGAGGAGAGAGAGAGAGAGAGAGAGAACCCGAGAGACAAAAGCGAGAGACAAAACAAGACAGCGAGGACAGACAGACAGACAGCGAAAAAAGACAGATAGACGACAGACAGCGAGAAGACAGACAGACAGCGAGACAGACAGACAGACAGCGAGAGACAGACAGACAGACAGCGAGACAGCACAGACAGCGAGGGCAGCAGACAGACAGACAGAAGCGAGACAGACAGCAGACAGCGAGACAGACAGCAAACAGCGAGAGACAGGGGAGACAGAAGCGAGAGAAAACAGACAGCAGTGAGAGAAGACAGGGCAGGAGAGACAGACAGACATAATTTAAAAAGAGTTTAAAAAATTATTTAAATTCGAACCAAAAAACGAAGAGAGAGAGAGAGAGAGAGGAGAGGAAGAGAGAGAGGAAGAGAGAGAGAGAGAGAAGAGAGAGAGAAGAGAGAGAGAGAGAGAGAGAGAGAGAGAGAGGAGAGAGAGAGAGAGAGAGAGAGAGAGAGAGAGAGGGGGAGAGGAGAGAGAGAGGGAGAGAAGAGAGAGAGAGAGAGAGAGAGAGGGAGAGAGAGAGAAGAGAGAGAGAGAGGGAGAAGAGAGAAGAGAAGAAGAAGAGAGAGAGAGAGGGGACCTCCACCCCCCCGCTGGGGGAGAGCGAGAGAGGCCCCTGCCCCTTTGGGTAGCCTAAACAAAAATTTTTTTCTCAACTTTTGGCATGCCAATTTTTCCCATGTAAAGTCGAATTCTAAGACGATTTTATCTGCTTTCCCTTTTTGCATTTGAAAAAATTCTTTTTATGCAAAATTTTCACTTTTTTATTTTCACCTTACAATAATGCTTAAATGAGTACGCAGGTCCGGTTTGGGCCCGTGTATTGCATCATGCACCAAATGATTCCAAAAGACAGGTGGGAAGCCTTTCTGATCAGTTGGTTCATCAGGGAAATCACAGTGTCAAAGCCTTACGTTGGCCCCAGAACGTGTCCATCATGTCCCTTTTTAGCCTGAAGCAAAGGGCATGGTCTCCCCGGGGGTGGGCCGAGCCCCGGGGAACCTTCTCGGCTGCTGCCCCACCACGGCCGCAGCCTCGCACCACTTCACGACTCTTTCGGTGCTCGAGTGTGGATAGAGAATCCGGAACCCCGTACGGCTTACCAGGATCCCTGGATCTGATCCCCCGGACAGTGAACAGGGAATGCCCGGCCCTGCACCTGGCCAGCGCCCGTGATCAGGTCGCAAACTGGTGGCTGAAAGTTTAGCTTTGGGTTTTTGGGTCGAGGTCTTACACTGGTGTCCCCATACTCCTCGCCCGCCCCAGTTTAAAATCTGGGTCACGGCGAACCTGCGGGCGTCCTCACTCTTGACTCGCCATCAGCGAGAGGAGGGGAAAATTTGATTGTGGAACCAGCTCCCGTCCGCACGTAGAAGGCCAGGTTTGGACCTTCTTGGGCTGCGACCCCATCACTCTGAGCTGCGTGAGGGGTGCTTGGGGCCCTCCTCTAGTCTGTGGGAAAAATTGATGTGTAGTTTTGAGTTTTTAATACACGCAGGGGTAATTTACTAGGGTTTCCCGGGTGTTTCCCTTCTTTGCCCCGTCAGTCCTACTTTTTGGCCACATGTACACGAGCGGGTGGGCTGTGGGAGCCATTGGGTGGGACACCTTGCCCCACTTTATCTCCGCAGCTCGGACGGGAGAAGCCCCCCTTCACAGCCTGGGCCCGCTGGTAGGAGACCCGCTGGCATGGAAAAGTTGACCCGGAATACTCCGGATCTCCCTGAGATCTTCCGCCTGGACTCCTCTGAATCTGCGTTTTACGATCTCATTCAGCTGGACAGCAGACCTGCACACTGGGCCCTTTAAGTGTCAGATGAGGTAGGCCCGCGAGCTGGGGATAAAAGGGGGCGCAGGGGCAAAAATGTTTTTGTGCAAAGATTTAAACCCAGAAGGCTTGGGCCAGCTCTTCTAAATGGGCGTGAGTACCACCCTTCCCCCCCCGTGTTGGCCCTAGTGAGTACCTTGCAGTACGATCATGAGTCGGTGGAGTCGTTTTGTCACCCGCGATCTAGAGAGCCTGAGCCACCTTGAACGAGGTTTTCAGGTGGCACCGGGTCCTTGGTACAAAGTGCCAAAGGTACCCTTCCCGATGGCTCCCCTGTCGTGACACAGCTCCTCCCCCAGCAACCTTGGGGGGAGTTCCCCTAGCTGTCGGGACCTCGCCCTGGTCTTGTCCTTCCCCCCCATCTTTTAAACCCCTCCAACTATTTTGGACCCGGTTAGGGGACGCCCCTTTAACAAAAAATTTTTTTGTCAAATTTGGATGCCAATTTCCCAGTAAAAAGGGAATTTTTAAAACGATTTAAAAGTTTCCCTTTGCATTTGAGCAATTTTTACTAGCAAAATCGCACTTTTAAATAGTTTGCATAAAATTAAAAGTCCATTTTTTCAAAGCAGGAAGTGCTCAAACCCAAAAATTTAAGAGGACAAACCACCCTTAAATTCAATTTTTCATAAAAAAAAAACCCTGCCCCAAAATTTGAAAAATCTATATTTTACTTTTTCATTGGGCCTACGGCGTACCCTACCGTGGCCACCGAGTGATATGACACCGAGAGTCTCTCGGGGTCTCGACCCACGCCCATTCGTCGCTAGCCCCACCCACTTTTTCAAACCTAGTGGAAAAAAAAATGCGCGGCCCCGGGGAGGGAGCCTGGGCACCCGGATTGCGTGCGTCCCCTCACCCCCCCCCCCAACCCGCGGTCGGAGACCAGTAGAAGTGGGTAAAAACCCCAAATTTTATCCTCACGCCAATTTGTATTGGGGCGTTTTTTCCTTGACTCAATATCAACATCTCATTTTTTTCCTTGACTCTAATATCAAGACTCGACTCGTCTCTTTTTGCGGGCCCCACCTTACATATTTTACCACATAGTGCGGGTTTCGGGGGAGCCAAGATTTAAGACCATGTCTTATATTTACCCAAAAAATCCTTAATTCTTTAACCTCTGTTCGGCACTGGGGGAGAGAGAGAGAGGGGAGAGGGGAGGAAGAAGAGAGGGAAAGGGGAGAGAGAGAGGAGAGAGAGAGAGAGAGAGAGAGATGAGAGAGAGAGAGAGAGAGAGGAGAGAGAGAGGAGAGAGAGAGAGAGAGAGAGAGAGAGAGAGAGGAGAGAGAGAGAGAGAGAGGAGAGAGAGAGAGAGAGAGAGAGAGAGAGAGAGAGAGAGGAGAGAGAGAGAGAGGAGAGAGAGAGAGAGAGGAGAGAGAGAGAGAGAGAGAGAGAGAGAGAGAGAGAGAGAGGGAGGGAGAGAGGAGAGAGACAGAGAGAAGAGAGAGACAGAGGAGGAGAGAGGAGAGAGAGAGAGAGAGAGAGAAGAGAGACAGAGAGAGACAGAGAGAGACAGATAGAGACAGAGAGAGGACAGAGAGAGACGGGAGAGAGAGGGAGAGGAGGAGAGGAGGGAGAGAGAGGAGGAGAGAGAGAGAGAGAGAGAGAGAGAGAGAGGAGAGAGAGAGAGAGACAGAGACAGAGACAGAGACAGAGAGAGAGACAGAGACAGAGACAGAGACAGAGAGAGCGTGTCGCATATCAGTCAGGTATAATACGTGTGTAAATGACACAATGATACCAACTTCTGGGTTAGTTAGCGAAGGTGTGAATGAATATTTTATTCCTGTGTACATCCCGCAACATTCGTTTTTTTCGTATTTGATTCACAGGCCTGGGGTTGGTTATTTCAGTATACTATCATGCTACCAGTGCCAACGTGTGATGAACGATCTCGATGTGTGTACCCGGAACCTACGCTGTTCCAGTACCAGTACCAGTACCCTGGTAACTTAACTAGCATGTAGTATGGACGATTGGACGTGCAACCTTCCAAAGCAGCCATGGACTCGTGGCCCTTGGTTCAAAAAAGTTGCACACCCCTGTGTAGAGCCTTTAGCACATTAATATTGGATTGCTTAATTTTCGTTTTAATATTTATGTTCTCCTTGAAAAGCTTGAAATATGATACTTTATGGAGTTTTCTCTTTTATGTTAGAGCTTACGTATAGCGCCTGTAGGCTATTATAATCATTCCATTGATACTTTATGGAGGTGATCCTTAATTCATTCTCGGAAACCACATCTTATCACGCCACAATTATTAATACCCTATAAATAACTATTACACTATATCAATTCATATCATTTCCTTATTTTGACAGTCGTTCTATACACGTTCCCCAGATCCAGAGTAGATGTTCTATGTAGGGAAAAAAAACAAGAATTTCCGATTTTATTTCACTAAAACGCACTTATAAGACTGCCTACTTACACACACGTAATAACAGAAACTACAATAAAAGACAGCTATTCAATCCGACTTTCCAAAACTTAGAAACATGTGATAGCTTTCAAATTACTATTATTCGGGGGATGCATATTCACTGTTCAAAA
>JACEEZ010019890.1:124908-143927 GCA_016584305.1 Chionoecetes opilio | reverse complement strand
TAATATAAAAAATAAAAAAATAAAAATAAATAATACACATAAAAGGAAGTAAGGAATATAAAGGAAGTAAACCAGGAAATCATAAATAAAGTGAGAGAGTGAAGCAATAAAGGCCGCGGTTCATCAGTTAGTAACCAGAGTATAACACTTCGGGGAGACCTGCCTCGCTTCCTGCTTCACATTACCAGGCGCGGTGAGGCAGGCTGGGGCAGGCTGGGGCGGTAGGCAGGCTGGGATGGTGAGGCAGGCCAAGGCAAGTTTACAAGTTTACAAGTCTATTGAGAAAAGAGGGGGGAGTTTACAATGAAGGGGGGCGAACAAGTGGTACATAGAAAGAGAAATACAGAGAAAGCCGAGGCGAGGCTCTTATATGAGACAGGTTGAGGCGGTGAGGCTGGCCGAGGCGGAAGTAAATTAGTAACCAGGTGTGGGTCTGGCAAGGCATACAGGTGTTATGGCTCCTCCAATCCCCCTCTCCACTTCCCTCTTCCACCCATTCCCTTCCTCCACTCAGCTGCTCAATTAACATGATATATACAAACCCACAAGGAAGGAAAAGACCGTGATGGCTTCTCCAATCCACCTCTCCACTTCCCTCTCCCGCCCCTTCCCTTCCTCCACTCAGCTGCTCAATTAACATGATAACAGGAACTACCACGTCGAGGTCTCGTGGCCTCTTGTAGCTTCCTTATTTTCTTATGATATATACAAACCCACAAAAGGGAAAAGACTCTTACAACTCCTGAAGACTAACCCACCTCTCCACTTCCCTCCTTCCACCCTTCCCTTCCTCCTCTCTGCTGCTAGTTAACATGATATATACAAACCCACCCACAACCCACAAGGAAGGAAAAGACTCTTGCCTCCCCTGAAGACCTGAACAGTGAGCAACCCAGCGGCGGGGTGTTGGCGGGACAGGGACAGGCCTTCTTTGTGGCTCACGGTGGCCTGAATGCCGCCCACACGCCCCCAGGCACCCAGCAGCTTACAGGCGGCGGCTTGTGGCGGTGCGGCGTCAAAAGGGGCGGGGGTGGAGGGACCTTCCGGCACCTGAGGGGACCCCTGTACCTCCCTGTGCCGCACGGGACCTCCTGACGTCACCAGGACCTCACCAGTCAGGGACAAGGCAGAGTGACGTCACTGGCCCGCGCACAAAGAGGTGTGTGGATGACGCTGTGAAGGGAGACTGTCTAGCAGGGGCGGATGTCACGACGGGTGTGAAAATATAGTGCACGACAAAGGCCCGCGTGACACAACCCTGATTCACGTGTACAACAAAGTAAGTGTTTGTGTGTGGGCGCGTCCACACGTGTGCTCAAACATGTGCTGTGAACACTGTTTTTATCATGTTTAGATGCATGTTTGCAGCAGTATTTAGACAGATGTTTGGAAACGTGGGACTGGGTCAGTAATGTTGCGAACATGTTCGCCGCAGCGATGACGCAATGCGCGCGTCTGCAGGCGCCCCCGCAGACCACGTCCACATCGGTGCTGCCTACATGTGCCCAACCAGTGCTTCCAACATTATCTGGACACAACAGTTCACAACACGCTCACAACCTGTTCGGTAATATGTTGCTTACGTGTTGCCAGCGCATGTTTGAGCGCACGTGTGGCCGCGCCCTGAGTGTGAAGGTGAGGAACAAATGCTCTTCCCCAAGGCTTTGGGGTCTTTCCTTCTCTAAGGAAAGACCTTGCTCTTCCCACCACCACCACCACTCCTGCAGAGCCCGGTGAACGTGTGGCTGAAGGCGGGGCGGGAGGGGGGGGGGGGGGAGAAGGGGAGAATCGGAAAGAAAGTAGTATCAAGAACAAAAAAAAGTAATGGATATAAGAAATAATGACATCGGTTTATTATGTTAGCCTATACTTCTGATGCCACATTATTGCCTTGTTACTTTCTCTCTTATACATTCACACACAAGGAGAGAGGCGTTCACAGGCATCGAGTCACCACCATCAGGTCTAAACATGGTGACCTCCACACACACACACACAGCACAAAGGGCGTGGGTCATACATACAAATACATGACATGAAAAAAAGCATCACAATAAATAACATGACAAAAAATACATAACAAAACAAAACAAAACTAAAAATACATGAAAAAAACTAGCTTGGGCCTTATAAAAAAAAATGTGAACATCGATTTCTAAACATCTTGTAGGTACTTAGCGGCAGCCACTGATTACCACCACCGCCATGCCGGACCTGCCTCTGTTCTTTGTGTGTGTGTGTGTGTGTTAAGGGGGCGGCACATGAAGACAGTCCCCCGGGTGCCATCGCCTAGAACAGGACCCAAAGGCACCCTAATACCCGCCATATGGGAACCTTCACCGGGTCACAAATACTCCCTCCTCACACTCACACCCTCCTACAAGGCCCTCAATTTTGAACATTTACTGCCTCAACTCATTTACTTTCCTCAACTCATTTACTGCCCTTTAAATCATTTACTGCCTTAACTCATTTACTGCCTTAACTCATTTACTGCTTTAACTCATTTTCCTGCCTTAACTCTTTACTGCTTAACTCATTTACTGCCTTAACTCATTTACTGCCTTAACTCATTTACTGCCTTTAAATCATTTACTGCCTTTAACTCATTTACTGCCTTAACTCATTTACTGCCTTACTCATTTACTGCCTTAACTCATTTACTGCCTTAACTCATTTACTGCCTTAACCCCATTTACTGCCTTAACTCATTCTACTGCCTTAACTCATTTACTGCCTTAACTCATTACTGCCTTACTCATTTACTGCCTTAACTCATTTACTGCCCTTTAAAACCCTTACTGCCTTAAATCATTTACTGCCTCTTAAAATCATTTACTCCTACTGCCTTAACTCATTTACTGCCTTAACTCATTTACTGCCTTAACTCATTTACTGCCTTAACTCATTTACTGCCTTAACTCATTTACTGCCTTAACTCATTTACTGCCTTAACTCATTTACTGCCTTAACTCATTTACTGCCTTAACTCATTTACTGCCTTAACTCATTTACTGCCTTAACTCATTTACTGCTTAACTCATTTACTGCCTTAACTCATTTACTGCCTTAACTCATTTACTGCCTTAATTTTCATTTACTGCCTTAACTCATTTCCCTGCCTTAACTCCAATCTACTCCTCAACTCATTTTTACTACCTTAACCTATCTACCTTTCAAGTCTGTTGATAATAACTGTTTACATAAAAAATGATAAAAATAAGGCCGCCTCAACTCCTTTGCTCTTAACTTATCTACTTTAAGCCCTCTGTTAATCTACCTACTATCTACTACTACCTCCTTCCCTATCTCCCTTTTTTAAGCCCTCTGTTAATCTACCTACTATCTTACTACCTACCTTACTTATCTACCTTTTTAAAGGGCCATCTGTTAATCTACCTACTACTCCCTACCTAACCTTTACTTATCTACCCTTTAAGCCATCTGTTTAATCTACCTACTATCTACTACCTACCTTACTTATCAAACCTTTTAAGCCATCTGTTAATCTACTACTATCTACTACTACCTCCCTTAAACTTATCTACCTTTTAAAGCCATCTGTTAATCAAATCTACTATCTACTACCTACCTTACTTATCTACCTTTTAAGCACCCTGTTAATCTATTCTATTACTACCTACCTTACTTATCTACCTGTTAAGCCATCTTAATCTACCTACTATCTACTACCTACCTTACTTATCTACCTTTTTTTAAAGCCATCTGTGGGATTAATAACTTTAAATAAAAAAAGAATAAATAAGGCCGCCCATCATTATCCCGACAGCTCATACCGATGTCTGACTTTTTTACCCATAATTTGGTGCTTGCTGCTTGTTGCTAACCCCCCCTTCACCCCCCTCACCCCATCCACCCCCACCCTTCACCTCCCTATCAGCCTTCCACCACCCACGCCTTTTACTACCACGAAGGAGGACGAGGAGGAAGAGAAGGAGATAGAGAAGGGAAGACATAGGAAAGAATCAGTCTACTAAAACAATACTACGTCTACTACTACAAGGAGGAGGAGCCCAAAGGAAGGAGATAGAAGAGGGAGTCCGCCTAGTAATACAATAGTTTAAGTCGTCAAGTCATTAGAAATATAATAAGAGTATGTAATAATAAAGGGCGTAGGGAAAATGTTTAGGAAAAAGACGTATGAAGAAAAACTCTCTCTCTCTCTCTCTCTCTCTCTCCTCCCCTCCCCTCTCTCTCTCCTCTCTCTCTTCTCTCTCTCTCTCCCCTCTCTCTCTCTCTCTCCTTCTCTCTCTCTCTCTCTCTTTTCTCTCTCTCTCTCTGGTAAATGTCAAAAACAAAGACAACTTGAACACTCACTTAATGAATATGAAAGTTACGAGGAAAAGAAACCTGAAACCCCATTTTGTGTGTGTGTGTTTGGTGTGTGTGGTGTGTGTGGTGTGTGTGGTGTTGTGGTGTGTGTGTGTGTGTGTGTGTGTTGTGTGTGTGTGTTTTGTTGTGTGTTGTGTGTGTTGTGTGTGTGTGTGTGTGTTGTGTGTGTGGGGGTTGTGTGTGTGTGTGTGTGTGTGTGTGTGTGGTGTGTGTGTGTGTGTGTGTGTGTGTGTGTGTGTGTGTGTTTTGTGTGTGTGTGGGGTTGTGTGTGTTGGTGTGTGTTTTGTGTGNTCTTCCTCTATTTCTCCTCTTCTGTGACCTTCCTATTCATAAATTCTCAAATCCCTCTGCTCTCCCCTCTCCCTCCATCCTTCCTTGCTTCCTTCTTCCCACCCTCCTTCCCTTCCTTCTTCTCACCCTCCTTCCTCCTTCCCACCCTCCTTCCCTTCCCTTCCTCCTTCCCTCCCTTCTCCATTACTCACAGAGACATACAAGGAGTCAGGAGGGAGAAGAATGGACCAATTTCCTCCCTCCTTCCCCCGAGAGAGAGAGAGAGAGAGAAGAGGAGAGGAGAGCGGAGAGAGAGAGAGAGAGAGAGAGAGAGGAGAGAGAGAGAGAGAGAGAGAGAGAGAGAGAGAGAGAGAGAGACAAACTAATATAGAAGACACCATTACCACAAACAACAAAACTTTCCTTCCTTGATTTTTCCTTCGTTTTCCTTCACATCTTCTCTCCCATCTTCATTATATTTCTCTCTCTCTCTCTCTCTCTCTCTCTCTCTCTCTCTCTCTCTCTCTCTCTCTCTCTCTCTCTCTCTCTCTCTCTCTCTCTCTCTACCCCTTCAGACAAACGAGTACAAAATTAATGAAGACAGAAGACCCGCCTAACCACGGCAGACAATAAGAAAAATGGGAAAATAATCGAAGAAAATGGAAGCGGGTTGAGGGAAGGGGGGACTGTGGAAACTGGAAATTTTACCTTGTTAGTTACCCTAATTTGGCGTTTCCTTAGGGGGAAGGGGGAGGAAAAAGAGGAAAAGAGGTGAGGGGAAGGGAAAAATGTACAGATGGGAAAGGAGGCAGGAAAAATTGTACAGATGGGAAAGGAGGGAGGAGAGATGATAACAATGATACAGATATGGAAGAGAAAAAGAGTAAGAATGGAAGTAGGAAGAGAGAGTGTGGGAAGGGGAGAGAAAGAAAAGGAAAAGGGCGTGGAGGAGGAAGGGAATAAAGAATGGGAGGAGGAAAGAAGAGGAAACGGTGATGACTGTTGGATGGAGAAGAGAGAGAGAGAGAGAGAGAGAGAGAGAGAGAGAGAGAGAGAGAGAGAGAGAGAGAGAGAGAGAGAGAGAGAGAGAGAGAGAGAGAGAGAGAGAGAGAGAGAGAGAAGAAAAAAACAAGGAAAAAATATATTGAGTTAACCTGTAAAAAGAGGAAATAAAAGATGTAGATAATCTGTGAAAAAGATAAGAAATAATAAAGTAATGACCTCCAAAAAAACAAAAAAACAGTTATCAGTCATCATTTTAGAGCACACAATCGACACACACACACCACAAAAGATACTAACACACAAAAAAAGGTTGACAATAAAGAAAGTAAACTCGTCAATTGTCCCACCACCATTTTTATATTCTCTTCCTGTCTTTTTTATAGGGACCTCTTTCTCTAATCTTAATGTACGTATGTCCCCAATCCCTAATCAAAGTACATATTTATTTTTTATCCCTTATCACCAATCCTTAATAATCCTTTATAATCCATCCGTGTCTTAATCATGATATTCTATTCTCTTATAACTGTCTTTTTTTTATAGGAACTGACAATTAAGCGGTCTTTTTTGCTACTTTTTTTGTGTTGCCCTTGGCCAGTCCTTTGTCATGTAAATAAAGAAAAAGTAAACCAGTAAACCATAAAGTGAGACAGTCGAGCAATAAAAATAACAATTATCAAATCATCATTTTAGAGAACATAATCGATACACACCACAAAAGATACTACAACAAAAAATATACTACAAATATACTACAAATAATATAAATAAAATAATATAAAAATAAAATATACTACAAAATAAATAAAATATAATATAAAATAAAATATACTACAAATAATACTACAAAAAAAGGAAGTAAAGGAAATATAAAGGAAGTAAACCAGGAAATCATAAATAAAGTGAGAGAGTGAAGCAATAAAGGCCGCGGTTCATCAGTTAGTAACCAGAGTATAACACTTCGGGGAGACCTGCCTCGCTTCCTGCTTCACATTACCAGGCGCGGTGAGGCAGGCTGGGGCAGGCTGGGGCGGTGAGGCAGGCTGGGATGGTGAGGCAGGCCAAGGCAAGTTTACAAGTTTACAAGTCTATTGAGAAAAGAGGGGGGAGTTTACAATGAAGGGGGGCGAACAAGTGGTACATAGAAAGAGAAATACAGAGAAAGCCGAGGCGAGGCTCTTATATGAGACAGGTTGAGGCGGTGAGGCTGGCCGAGGCGGAAGTAAATTAGTAACCAGGTGTGGGTCTGGCAAGGCATACAGGTGTTATGGCTCCTCCAATCCCCCTCTCCACTTCCCTCTTCCACCCATTCCCTTCCTCCACTCAGCTGCTCAATTAACATGATATATACAAACCCACAAGGAAGGAAAAGACCGTGATGGCTTCTCCAATCCACCTCTCCACTTCCCTCTCCCGCCCCTTCCCTTCCTCCACTCAGCTGCTCAATTAACATGATAACAGGAAACTACCACGTCGAGGTCTCGTGGCCTCTGTAGCTTCCTTATTTTCTTATGATATATACAAACCCACAAAAGGGGAAAAAAGACTCTTACAACTCCTGAAGACTAACCCACCTCTCCACTTCCCTCCTTCCACCCTTCCCTTCCTCCTCTCTGCTGCTAGTTAACATGATATATAAAAAACCCACCCACAACCACAAGGAAGGAAAAGACTTTTGCCTCCCTGAAGACTGAACAGTGAGCAACCCAGCGGCGGGGTGTTGGCGGGACAGGGACAGGCCTTCTTTGTGGCTCACGGTGGCCTGAATGCCGCCCACACGCCCCCAGCAGCTTACAGGCGGCGGCTTGTGGCGGTGCGGCGTCAAAAGGGGCGGGGGTGGAGGGACCTTCCGGCACCTGAGGGGACCCCTGTACCTCCCTGTGCCGCACGGGACCTCCTGACGTCACCAGGACCTCACCAGTCAGGGACAAGGCAGAGTGACGTCACTGGCCGCGCACAAAGAGGTGTGTGGATGACGCTGTGAAGGGAGACTGTCTAGCAGGGGCGGATGTCACGACGGGTGTGAAAATATAGTGCACGACAAAGGCCCCCGCGTGACACAACCTGATTCACGTGTACAAAAAGTAAGTGTTTGTGTGTGGGCGCGTCCACACGTGTGCTCAAACATGTGCTGTGAACACTGTTTTTATCATGTTTAGATGCATGTTTGCAGCAGTATTTAGACAGATGTTTGGAAACGTGGGACTGGGTCAGTAATGTTGCGAACATGTTCGCCGCAGCGATGACGCAATGCGCGCGTCTGCAGGCGCCCCGCAGACCACGTCCACATCGGTGCTGCTACATGTGCCCAACCAGTGCTTCCAACATTATCTGGACACAACAGTTCACAACACGCTCACAACCTGTTCGGTAATATGTTGCTACGTGTTGCCAGCGCATGTTTGAGCGCACGTGTGGCCGCGCCCTGAGTGTGAAGGTTGAGGAACAAATGCTCTTCCCCAAGGCTTTGGGGTCTTTCCTTCTCTAAGGAAAGACCTTGCTCTTCCCACCACCACCACCACCACTCCTGCAGAGCCCGGTGAACGTGTGGCTGAAGGCGGGGCGGGAGGGGGGGGGGGAGAAGGGGAGAATCGGAAAGAAAGTAGTATCAAGAACAAAAAAAAGTAATGGATATAAGAAATAATGACATAGGTTTATTATGTTAGCCTATACTTCTGATGCCACATTATTGCCTTGTTACTTTCTCTCTTATACATTCACACACAAGGAGAGAGGCGTTCACAGGCACCGAGTCACCACCATCAGGTCTAAACATGGTGACCTCCACACACACACACACACACAGCACAAAGGGCGTGGGTCATACATACAAATACATGACATGAAAAAATACATGACAATAAATAACATGACAAAAAATACATAACAAAACAAAAAAAAACTAAAAATACATGAAAAAAACTAGCTTGGGCCTTATAAAAAAAAATGTGAACATCGATTTCTAAACATCCTGTAGGTACTTAGCGGCAGCCACTGATTACCACCACCGCCATGCCCGGACCTGCCTCTGTTCTTTGTGTGTGTGTGTGTGTGTGTGTATGTGTGTGTATGTTAAGGGGGCGGCACATGAAGACAGTCCCCCGGGTGCCATCGCCTAGAACAGGACCCAAAGGCACCCTAATACCCGCCATATGGGAACCTTCACCGGGTCACAAATACATCCCTCCTCACACTCACACCCTCCTAACAAGGCCCTCAATTCTGAACATTTACTGCCTCAACTCATTTACTGCCTTAACTCATTTACTGCCTTAACTCATCTACTGCCTTAACTCATTTACTGCCTTAACTCATTTACTGCCTTAACTCATCTACTGCCTTAACTCATTTACTGCCTTAACTCATTTACTGCCTTAACTCATTTACTGCCTTAACTCATTTACTGCCTCAACTCATCTACTGCCTTAACTCATTTACTGCCTTAACTCATTTACTGCCTTAACTCATTTACTGCCTTAACTCATTTACTGCCTTAACTCATTTACTGCCTTAACTCATTTACTGCCTTAACTCATTTACTACCTTAACTCATTTACTGCCTTAACTAATTTACTACCTTAACCTATCTACCTTTCAAGTCATGTGTGATTAATAACTGTTTATATAAAAAAATGATAAAAATAAGGCCGCCTCAACTCATTTGCTGCCTTAACTTATCTACCTTTTAAGCCCTCTGTTAATCTACCTACTATCTACTACTACCTACCTTACTTATCTACCTTTTAAGCCATCTGTTAATCTACCTACTACCTACCTTACTTATCTACCTTTTAAGCCATCTGTTAATCTACCTACTACCTACCTTACTTATCTACCTTTTAAGCCATCTGTTAATCTACCTACTATCTACTACCTACCTTACTTATCTACCTTTTAAGCCATCTGTTAATCTACCTACTATCTACTACCTACCTTACTTATCTACCTTTTAAGCCATCTGTTAATCTACCTACTATCTACTACTACCTACCTTACTTATCTACCTTTTAAGCCATCTGTTAATCTACCTACTATCTACTACCTACCTTACTTATCTACCTTTTAAGCCATCTGTTAATCTACCTATTATCATACTACCTTACTATTACCTTTTAAGCCATCGTTTAATCTACCTATTATCTACTACCTACCTTACTTATCTACCTTTTAAGCCATCTGTTAATCTACCTACTATCTACTACCTACCTTACTTATCTACCTTTTAAGCCATCTGTTAATCTACCTATTATCTACTACTACCTACCTTACTTATCTACCTTTTAAGCCATCTGTTAATCTACCTATTATCTACTACTACCTACCTTACTTATCTACCTTTTAAGCCATCTGTTAATCTACCTATTATCTACTACCTACCTACTTATCTACCTTTTAAGCCATCTGTAATCTACCTATTATCTACTACCTACCTACTTATCTACCTTTAAGCCATCTGTTAATCTACCTACTATCTACTACCTACCTTACTTATCTACCTTTTAAGCCATCTGTTAATCTACCTACTATCTACTACTACCTACCTTACTTATCTACCTTTTAAGCCATCTGTTAATCTACCTACTATCTACTACCTACCTTACTTATCTACCTTTTAAGCCATCTGTTAATCTACCTACTACCTACCTTACTTATCTACCTTTTAAGCCATCTGTGGGATTAATAACTTTAAATAAAAAAAAGAATAAAATAAGGCCGCCCCATCATTATCCCGAACAGCTCATACCCGACGTCTGACTTGCTTTACCCATAACTGGTGCTTGCTGCTTGTTGCCACCCCCCCTTCACCCCCCTCACCCCATCCACCCCCACCCTTCACCTCCCTATCAGCCTTCCACCACCACGCCCTTTTACTACCACGAAGGAGGACGAGGAGGAAGAGAAGGAGATAGAGAAGGGAAGACATAGGAGAAGAAATCAGTCTACTAATACAATAATACGTCTACTACTACAAGGAGGAGGAGCAACGGAAGGAGATAGAGAAGAGGGAGTCCGCCTAGTAATACAATAGTTTAAGTCGTCAAGTCATTACGAAATAAGAGTAATGTAATAATAAAGGGCGTAGGGAAAATGTTTAGGAAATGACGTATGAAAGAAACACTCTCTCTCTCTCTCTCTCTCTCTCTCTCTCTCTCTCTCTCTCTCTCTCTCTCTCTCTCTCTCTCTCTCTGGATAAATGTCAACAAAACAACAGACAACTTGAACACTCACTTAATGAATATGAAAGTTACGAGGAATAGAGAAACCTGAAACCCCATGTGTGTGTGTGTGTGTGTGTGTGTGTGTGTGTGTGTGTGTGTGTGTGTGTGTGTGTGTGTGTGTGTGTGTGTGTGTGTGTGTGTGTGTGTGTGTGTGTGTGTGTGTGTGTGTGATAATTGCTCTACTTCCTGCCTCCGTCATGTCTGTCATTTAAGAGAGATAAGGAAAACAAAGGCAAGACATGAAAATTTAGGGTTGTATAAATAAATACATGAGTAATGAAACACATGCACTGATAAACAGAAAATTAGACTGATAAACAAAGATAAAAATGAATAGACAAATAGAAAGATAGACAAGAACATCAAATTTAAACTAAGTAAAAAATTAACACATTCTATACTTAATACTTTCAAACAATTCCTTCCTTCGTACCTCCATTATGAAAGTAAGAGAGAGAGAGAGAGAGAGAGAGAGAGAGAGAGAGAGAGAGAGAGAGAGAGAGAGAGAGAGAGAGAGAGAGAGAGAGAGAGAGAGAGAGAGAGAGAGAGAGAGAGAGAGAGATATTGATATATTTATTTGGCCATGTAGTTTTGTACATATGAACATATTACATATAGTGATAAAGCCAGGTCCAATAAGCCGAAGCTTTTATAGGACCTGAAAGCTATAATACATAATAACATAGCAAGGGACTGGTCAGGCCATTTTGAAAATATAACATTTTATGGATGATAATATGGAAGTTAACAATAGTAAACCAATCATTTTAAATGCATAAAAAAAAATCTTAATAACCATAAAAAAAACGAAAAAAAACGCAAAAAAAAAAAAAAAAAAAAAAAAAAAAAACTATCCTATCATTTGGAATAATGTGCAATGGCCAATAATGTAAAAAAACAACAACACAACAGTGAAATTTCAAAATACACAATATGACATTTATGGTTGTAAAGAGTAAAGAGAGAGAGAGAGAGAGAGAGAGAGAGAGAGAGAGAGAGAGAGAGAGAGAGAGAGAGAGAGAGGAGATAAGATAGAGAGAAAGAAGAAAAAAACACTAATAACTACTTAGAAATAGATATAAGACTAAGTAATGAAGAATATACATGTACAGTGTGTGTGTGTGTGTGTGTGTGTGTGTGTGTGTGTGTGTGTGTGTGTGTGTGTGTGTGTGTGTGTGTGTGTGTGTGTGTGTGTGTGTTCAGGATATGATGATGACGAAAGCAACCCAATATAGACCCTGACTGGATCTAACTCAAAGCAAGTCTCGTCTTCTTGGTTAGCATCCACTTTCTTTATTCATCCCTCCATCTACGGCATTACTACCCATAACCACCCTGGCTATCTATCTATCTATCTGTACCTACCTATCTATCTATCCATCTGCTATCTATCTATTCATCCTGCCTATCCATCGATCTATCTATCCATCTGCTATCTATCTATCTATCCAAAAGTATACATCCTTCTGCCTTTCTGTGCCTATCTATCTATCTATCCATCCTGTTTATCTGTGCCTATCTATCTATCCATCTGCCAATCTTTACATATCTATCTATCCATCTGCCTATCCATCTATCTATCTATCCATCTGCCAATCTTTACATATCTATCTATCCATCTGCCTATCCATCTATCTATCTATCCATCTGCTATCTATCTATCTATCTATCTATCTATCCTATCTGCCTATCTGCTATCTATCTATCTATCTATCTATCTATCTGTACCTATCTATCTATCCATTTATCTGTATCTATCTATCCATGGGTTAACATGCTAATACATTCATCGTAAATAACTCACCACTGTCTTGTTATTACGAGCGAGCGCGAAGCGCTCGAGAGTCCTCACTGGATACGGGATTTTTCTCACATCTAGCGGCCGACCCGACCCGACCCGACCGACCCGTCACGCTTTTCAGGAGCTTAAATCTTTGGAATCCCGCTTCCGATTGACAAGCGAGCGGTCTTCGCCATCTGATAGCCCCGCCCCATTCAATCAATCCCTATTCGCGCCTACAGACAATTTCCTTGCTATCGGGTTTCTACGGGCTCGCTCGTCCTTCGCCGATTAAGGCGTCTTACTGGTAAATTAATTCACTATATAATTAGTCGTATTTGAATTGGTTGGTTGGCTGACTGGTTAACTGTTCATCGCACCAGTTCGATTCTCCAATACAACCTGAAGTAAGGTAAAAACAGGAGGGGGGTGTATGTATTGAGCTACGCATGGCCACAGCTCCACCACTCCGTCTCCTGAACCCGTTGAATCAATCGCGCCAGTTCGATACTCTTATTCCTGGGGTAAAAGGAAAACAGGGAACCATATATTGAGGTACGCATGGCCACAGCTCCACCACTCCGTCTCATGAACCCTGAGCCTATGTATACACACCTCTCACCTTGGTTGGCTGTTAATCGCGCCAGTTCGATGCTCTAACCCTGAGGTAAGAAGAAAGCGGGGGAGGGGGGCATATATTGACGTACGCATGGCCACAGCTCCACCACTCCGTCTCCTGAGCCCTGAGCCTCTACACACCTATCACCTGAGCTACGCATGGCCACAGCTCCACCGCTCCATCTCCTGAACCCTGAGCCTCTGCACACCTATCACCTGAGCTACGCATGGCCACAGCTCCACCACTTCGTCTCCTGAATCCGTACACACCTCTCACTTGAGCTACGCATGGCCACAGCTCCACCACTCCGTCTCCTGAACCTATATACACCTCTCACCTGATGTCACCTGGGCACCTGCGACATCCGGCTCACTAATTGACTTTCCCCAGGTAATCCAGGGGTGATCCAGGGGGCAATTTATCGCCTCACCCACAGGGGGGGGACCTGGGGCGCCTGGCTGGGTGGCCCGTGTGCCGTCCAGCCTCCTAAATCAAGGCTCGAACCCATGCCCTCGAGGTGTATTGTCAACCACTCCGCTAACCGCTATTTATCATGATTTCTAAATGGTGCATATTGATAAGTTTCTAAAAAAATATGATGAATAAAAAATAAGGTTTGGGTGTTTATAATAATAATAATAAGAATAATGTTATTTTCACCCGAAGGCATACAGTAGAAATACAACAACATAATATACAATGAAAAGTAAATGAACAATGAACGAAATGAACAATGAAATGAACGATGAACAAAATGAACAATGAATGAAATAGGAAGAATAAATAACTAATAAAGAAAAGAAAAGATAATATATATGTACAAGTGGTGGTTGGGTTATGTCAGTGATTCCCAACCTTTACACCTTGGAGGAACCCCTGTAATAATTTTTCATATGCCAAGGAACCCCTATATATAGTATACTAAATATATATATATATATATATATATATATTATATGTATATATATTTTATATATATATATATTATATATATATATAGTTATATAATATATATATAATATATATATATATATATATATATATATATATATATAAAATATATATTATATCAAGTATAGACGTCCAGCCTCTGCCCCTTTGCTTTTGGCTCAGTTCTTGCGGCTGGAACGTGACAGGGAGCCACGTTCCGCAAATTAACTCATACGTGAATTACTCATTAAGGGCTTGTTCTATGCAAAAAATTTGTTTCACAGACCCCCATTGATATTGTCAGTACTACTTGCATGTCGAATTTCAGCTCAATCCGACAATAATTAGGAGTAGTTTACGCTTATTACTCATTAAGGGCTTGTTTTACGCAAAAAGTTTCTTCCGACGACCCCCATTGATTTTGACAGCACTGCTTACATGTCAAATTTCAGCTCAATCCGATAATATTTAGGAGTAGTTATACACTTTTAGGCGGAAACTTGGTTCCACGGGTCTTATGGTAAGCGACAGCGAGGCTCGCTGTCAATTATTTTTTTAAGAAAAGTTCTTGAGCAATATAATTCATATGAAATCTACAATTCCATCACATGTCATGAGAGTTCACACTAATAAGTCAATAATGTTATGACTTACCTTCAGTGTGACACTTGGGCTTGTTTCTCTTTGCGTATCTGTGAAATTCTTGGCCGAATTTTTGACAGACACACACGCAGTTCTTCCTCGACAGACAGAAGACTATTTCTTGATTTGCTTTTAATGACGGTCAGGCATGAGAAAGCTTGTTCACAGAGGTAAGAAGTTGAAAACTGGAGTAAAACATCCAATGCTTTTACTGAGATGACAGGGTAGTCTTGCTTTGCTGAAATCCAAAACTTGTCAAGTGATACTTTATTACATTTCATTTTCAAGGTTCGATCGCACTGTAGTTCACTCAGTTCTTTCTCTTCTTGCAGACTAAGTAGGTTTTCTGTACTTGGTGAGAACTCAGTGAAGGGGTTTCTCACCCAGTCATACGTATCTGATGACAAGTAGGGGAAGTACTTAGGAAGTTTTTCTGACAGTGATCCCAAATGACTTGTAATTAATGGAATGACATTTTCATATTCAGTCTGAGTTTGAACTTGAAGTAGGAGTGGAAACATTTCGACGTTTCCTCTTGAAAGGTGTTTTTTTCCAAACAGCGAGTTTATTCTTAAATGCAAGAAGTTTGTCTGTGGAAGTCAGAATGTTTTCCTTCGCACCCTGCATGCTGGTGTTCAAGTTATTTAAATGCTGATAAATATCTGCTAAATATGCTAGTTTCATTTGCCAGTTTGTAGATTCAAGACATTCACAGAAACTGGATTTATTATACTCTTTGAAGAAAAGCAGCAGTTCCTGTCGCAGCTCGAATACCCTTGTCAAAACTTTACCTCTCGAAAGCCATCGAGCCTCTGTGTGCTGGAGAAGCGTCACGTGATCTTTTTGCATGTTTTCACACAACCTTGCAAATATTCGAGACTTCAGAGGGCGCTGCTTTATAAAGTTGACCATGTTCACATTTATATCAAGGACTTGTTTTAAATCATCCCCAATAGTTTTTGAAACCAGAACTTCTCGGTGGAGAAAGCAGTGAGTTGTTATGACTTCAGGGTTTTTTTCTTTCACGCGTGATACAAAGCCTTGTACTGGGCCAATCATTGAGGGAGCACCATCAGTGCAGATTCTAACGCATCGGTTCCATGACAAACCACAAGATTCCAGGTAAGAAGACAAGATGTTAAAAATGTCGTTGCCTTTGGTAGTTTCTGGCAGTTGTTTACAGCAAAAATAATTTTCCATTATTCCACCTTTATTTTCAAATCGTACAAATGCTAGCAGCTGAGCTTTACCAGTTATATCAGTTGTCTCATCTACTTGGAGAGCAAAGTTGTTATTTTGCAGTATTTCAGACAAAATACCAAAAATATTGTTGGACAGGTCATCCACACGCCTAATAATGTATTATAATTACAAAAATAATGTATGTATTATCAGAAACAGGAACCTTGCTTAATTCACTTTCAGCTTCTTCACCTAGCATTGTTCTCATAATTATTTTGCAAGCAGGCATTATTAGGCTTTCTGCAATAGTGTGACTTTTCATTTTCTTGGCAACTAGCTCAGCCATTAAATAGCTTGCTTCTTGGGCCTTATCACTGATGGTTACCTTCTTTTCAAAAACTTTTATTTGTTTCTGCTGTGAATCCAAGAGTTCGAAAATAATCCACGATTTTATTTGACAAGTGGCTGTGATTAGTAGTTAAGTGTCGCTTTAGCTTGGCTGGGGCCATAGCTGTGTTAGCGAGCTGTTTTCCACAAACAATGCACAAAGGAAGTGGACAGTTTTCTTCTCCAGTCCATGTGAAGCCAATGGCCAGATAACTGTCATTGTAAAGGCGATTTTTTTTAACATCACTCACTTTTCCTTTACTCGTATTTGGCTGGTATTTGTGATTCTTCGTCACTGTCCTCCTCTCCACTGACATGCTTTCTTTTCAAATATTTGAACATGCTTCATTCAGTCTTTAAAATCCGTATCAAACTAATAGTAACTGGTGAGATTAATTAACACAACGTTTCACTCGGTTGCGCTGCTCAAAACTGACTGAAGGAAGATGTGTGAACGGCTGGGCTGGGTCTCGTGACACGTATGATACTCGTACGGGGTTTCGTCACCCTCCTACCCAACCCCTGTGTTAGCCAAACTTGCGAGAGTGAATGAAGGGCGTATCCCGCACCCGGGAATAACACTAATTTTTTCTTAATTCTATGCATATTATTTGCTCTCATTACTATATACATTGTACTGATTGACACGTACGAGTATGTTGGTGTCTGGAAAGTGTTTGTGACGTGTTGTTGAGTAGGAATTATTAATTATGAATTAAGATCACTGCCATTTTGTAATAGCACATAATTATTTTACGGTTTCTCGCGGAACCCCTGGTGATGGTCGGCGGAACCCCAGGGTTCCGCGGAACCCCGGTTGGGAATCACTGGGTTATGTGGTAAGTTTTCGAAGCTTCATTTGGGTTGTTTCGAGGCTTCGTTTATGTGTTTCGAAGCTTCATTAGAAAGATGATACGTGGTGTTGGTGAGTGGTTTTGAGTTTCATTTAGTGAGTGATTCAGCCTGGCTAACTATACACTGACGGCATTCATTGGGTTCATTCACTTATTTCATTCACTCAATAACTGTTGGGCACTCACTCGTCCATTACTTATAACTCTCTTTTCCCTTTTCTCTCTCTCACCTCCTCCTCTCCTCCCTCTATCATCTCTCTCTCTCTCTCTCTCTCTCTCTCTCTCTCATTTTTCTTCTGTCCATGTTTTTGTTTTTATTTCTATATATTCCTTTCCTATCTCCTTTTTTTTTTCTTTTTTTCTTTTTTTAATTAAACAGTTTCTAAATCTCTTTTATTCTTTTTTATTTGAACTGTCTCTAAATCATTATTTTTTTTTTTTTCTCTCTCTCTCTCGTCTCTCTCTCTCTCTCCTTCTCTCTCTCTCTCTCTCTCTCTCCTCTCTCTCTCTCTCTCTCTTCTCTCTCTCTATCTCCTCTCTCTCTCTCTCTCTCTCTCTCTCTCTCTCTCTCTCTGTCTTCTCCTCTCTCTCCTCTCTCTCTCTCTCTCCTTCTCTTCTCTCTCTCTCTCTCTCTCTCTCTCTCTCTCGCTCATACCACATTTTTACATTTCCCCAAACTGTCACAAAAAGAAAAAAGATAATTGTTACTGTCTGATTTTTCTTTGCATGGACTCTCTCCCCTCTCTCTCCTCTCTCTCTCTCTCTCTCTCTCTCTCTCTCTCTTCTCTCTCTCTCCTTCTCTCCTGGATATTCCCTGGTTCATTTCGAGCAATTTCGCTTCGATCCCAAACTTCATTTCATTTGATTCTTCTCAATTTTGGCGTCACTTGAGGTCGTTGGTGAGCCATTTCGTAGATAACTCTATTTTCTCCTTCCCTCCATCTACTCATTCCTCTTTCCCTCCTGCCTCTTCCCTATACTATACAGGCACCTCTCTCTCTCTCTCTCTCTCTCTCTCTCTCTCTCTCTCTCCTCTCTCTTCTCTCTCTCTCTCTCTCTCTCTCTTCTTTAGTATTACTTTTTTCCTTCTACAGTATATCGCTTTATTTCAAACATTTCCCCTCCCTCTTCTCTCTCTCTCTCTCTCTCTCTCTCTCTCTCTCTCTCTCTCTCTCTCTCTCTCTCTCTCGCTCTCTTTATTTATATTTTTTTATTTATACAAATTAACAGTTTACAGAGAAGTTACATTCAACATTACATTGTAGCAAAATGTAGCATAGTAACTTACAAACTAAAGGTTACATTCTTCATGCTCCCTATCTTAAAGTCTTACTCTGGTCCTTATAATAGTCACTTTATCACTATCACTCAGCTCTGCCCAGCAACCAGTTGTTCACCATCACTTTGAATTCCTGGACACTCACTCCGTTAAATTCTGTTTGTGATATCAGCGTGTTCCACCAACTGATATATGTGTTTGTGAACTGGCGCTGGTGGTGCCACGTACGGCAGCGGGGCTGTAATAGCTCACCAGGAGCCAGAGCGACAGCACGGGTGGTGACCGGAGCCAGGCGGTATGGCTGCCACAACGCCTGAAGGTGACTCGCACGCTTCACCTGCACTTTGAACACCACGGTGAGTCCTGCAACGTCACGTCGGTGTTGGAGGGTGGTGAGATGTGGCATCCTGTCCGGCATTGTTGTCTTCAATGATCCTCACCGCTCGGGCCTGCACCTTGTCCAGGAGGGCGAGGTATTTATTGGCCGCGCCGCCCCACG
>JACEEZ010019890.1:107408-112408 GCA_016584305.1 Chionoecetes opilio | reverse complement strand
AGGCAATGCGAACTGGTTTTAAGATCATTACTAATGATGACACCTAAATCCTTTTCCTGCTGTACTTCTGTTAACGATTTATTTTGCATTTGATAGTTATATTTGAGGTTATCGTTGCCTAAATGCATTACTTTCAACTTTCATCTTTACAATATACATTTATCGAAATTGAATTTTATTAGCCATTTATCACTCCAATCTGATAGTTTGTCTAGATCACGTTGTAAGAGTTCGCAGTTTTCTCTAGTCTATGCTTTACCGCCTAATTTGGTGTCATCTGCAAATTTCGATATTTTAAAATACAATCCGCAGTCCAGATCAATGAATATATCAGGAAAAGAGTAGGACCCAGGACCGAGCCTGAGGCACCCCACTAGTAACATCAAAACCAATCAGATGCCTCGCCATTTATTACTACCCGTTGTTTACGATTTGAAAGCCAATCGCCAATCCATAACAAACGGAGGAGGGAGGAGGAGGAGGAGGAGGAGGAGGAGGAGGAGGAGGAGGAGGAGGAGGAGGAGGAGGAGGAGGAGGAGGAGGGAAAGGAAGGAAGGAAGGAAGGAGGAAAGGGAGGTAGGAAAGGGAAGGAAGGAAGGAAAGGGAAAGGGAAAGGGAAAGGGAAAGGGAAAGGAAATATGAAAGCTTTATACGAGTAAAAAGAAAGGGAATTGAGATAGGGAAGATGCCTTTCTTGTCCTCATTACTCTTTAGCCAATCAGGTGCCTTCTTTGACCACGCCAGCCAATCAGCGAACAGCAAATAAGTGTTAATATATATTTTGCCTCCGCGCTACAAGGTTCCAACATGTATCATAGAGTCTGCTTAAGAGTAACACGCTGATAACCTGACTACTGGCTGGTGAGCCTGGAGTTGGCTGTGAAGGGAAGCGTAAGCGTCTTAACTCCAACCTCCAACCTCTTCGTGTATTTAAAAAAAAAGATCCTTAATATTGCGGGGGTGCCTGTTTGACAGAGTTTGAGAGAAAGTAAGATTGGAGGCAGTGATGATTGCCAAGGCAGATTCACGTGTCAAGGTTATGGAGAGTGACGAGGAGCCCAAGACTTGCTGCGGCTGTGTGTACGTCTTTCGGCGGCTGTGGCGACGGCTGACCAAGAAGAAGAAATCCAAGCGGAAAACAGATAACGGGGAAGTCTATGCCAAAAAGGAGGAAAACGAGGAATCAGTAGTGATCATCGTAGAGAAAATCGTACAAGAAAAAGAAACCAGTGTATTAATTGAAGAAACAAAGGTCATCGAAGAACCAGAAAACATTGTAAACGATTCAGTAACGGAAGAAAACAGAAACACTGAGCAGGAAGCCAAGGATGTAGAGATCTCCATTGCCAGCGCGTTGCAGGAAGAGGCACACCAGGAAGCAAAGGGAGACGTGAAGACAGAAGAAAATCGACCTAAACTCAAGAAAAAGAAACCACGACCACGGGCCAAGGCGCGCCGTGCCGAGGCAGAGCAGGGCCTCGTGTCCGGCGTGATGCACGTCCCCGGCGAGGCCCTGGACGTCACCTCCGAGGCCTGGACGGTGGCCCGCGGCAAGAGGCACCGCACCAGGCAGGCGCTGTCCCCTGTCACCGAGGCGCCGTGCACGCAGCAGCAGAAGCAGGCCGCGCCGCAGCAGGCCGCGCCGCAGAAGGCGGCGCTGCCACCGGCAAAGAAAAATGTCCGGCGCGCCAAGAAGCGTGCGGAGGAAAGCGTGAAGGACTCGTGGAAGGTGGAGAAGGTGGAGTTGGAGGTAGCCGCGGCGCCCCACATGCGGCGCTGCATCGTCGGGCCCGGCGGCGCCACGCTGAAGAAGGTGCAGGAGGAGTTTCCCGGCGTTCAGGTGAAGGTGCCGCCGCCGCGGGACGCCGTGACCGCCACCGTCACGGTGCGGGGACCACAGCGGCAGGTTACCGCCGCGGCGCATCGCCTCAAGGCGCTGCTGCACGAGGCGGAGGTGGTGGAGGCGCAGGTGGCAGTGGCGCCACACCAGCGGCGCCACGTGATAGGCCTCGGCGGCGCCAACATCCGGAAACTGCAAAAGGAGTTCCCCGAAGTGGCGGTGACGGTGCCGCCTCGCGAAGACCGCGCCGCCCGCAGCGTGGCGCTGAAGGGTCCGCGGCGCCAAGTGGCCGGCGCCAAGGCACTCCTTGGCCCCCGATGCCAAGGCCAGACTCCCCCGCGCACCACCACCCGCACTACACCCCCAACACCCGCCACAACCACCACCCACACCACCACCAACCCAATCACCACTCACACCACCACCCCAATTACCACCACCCCAACTACCACCACTCAAACCACCACCGCATCCACCACCCCAACCACCACCAACCCCATCACCACTCAAACCACCACCGCAACCACCACCCCAACCACCACTCAAACCACCACCACCACAACCACCACTCAAACCACCACCCCAACCACCACACACACCACCACCAAAACTCCAGTCCCCATTACTGTTGTTAATCCCACCTTCAACGCCGAGGACTTTCCTTCCCTCAGCGCGGCACACGCAACACGCCGCCCATCACACACTCACGCCCGCAACACACAACACCCTCCCGCCCAGGGCACCACCGCCCACTCTTCCGCCAACACCACCGTTCACCCTCCCGTCCATTCCCGCCCCTCTACAAGACGCCGCCAATTACATCCTTCTGCCCCAGACACCGCCCGTAATACCACCAACCACAACAACTATCCTCCCGCCCATTACCGTAACTATCCTCCCGCCCATTACCGTAACTATCCTCCCGCCCATTACCGTAACTATCCTCCCGCCCATTACCGTAACTATCCTCCCACCCCCTACATTAACTATCCTTCCACCTACTATCAAGATTATTACGCCCATTCTAACTATCCTCACGCCCACTACCGCAACTATGCCGCCCATTATCGTGACTATTACGCCCATCCACACCGTGACTCTCCTCCCGCCCACTACCACAACAAACCCCCCCGCCCACCACCACGCTCGTAGAAGCCGTCGCCCCACCCACCCTCACGCCCACCCTTGAGGCATAAACTGACCTCAAATTCTAATAACTAAATAAACTGATTGAAAAAACTGAAATGACTGAATAAACTGACTGAATAAACTGACTGAATAAACTGAAATTAATTAATAAACTGACTGAATGAAGTGAATGAATAAATTGACTGAATAAACTGAAATGAATGAATAAACTAAATGAATAAACTAAACTAATGAATACACTGACCTCGAGTAATTGAGGTCAGGTCAATTATCGAACCCAGGATCACGTAACTTCCTTGCCGGGATTTCAATGGTAAAAAATATTATATTCTTTTTAGTGTAATTTAACCCCTTCACGCCCAGATCTTTCCTTGGCTCAAAAAAAAATAGTTTGTTGTTAGCCATAAAATAACGAAAAGTAACTTAATATACCAAATTCGTTAGTGGACAAGGATACTAAACAGGTCATAATTATCATAAAATATTGCTTATATTCACTAAAAATCGTCTATGGTAGCCAAATTACAATGGAAATTACGTCTGGGCCTCAAGGGATTAATTGTGTATTCAGTAGATAGTATCGAAACTCAAGGGAATTTTGAAGGAATATAAATTGATTTTAATGTAAACTGAGTAAATTTTAATGTTTTCATCATTGACTTTCTGAACAACTACTACTACTACTATTTTTACTACTACTACTACTACTATTTTTACTACTACTACTACTAAATACTTACCCCTTTACCCGTCAACCCTTTTCCCACGTTCTTTAAATTCTCTCTCTCTCTCTACCCCCCCCCTCTCTCTCTTCTTCTCTCTTTTTTTCCCCCTTTTTCCCCCCCTTTTTCCCCTTTTTTTNCGTCTAATGTACCCAATAATTAAATTACGTTCTGGGCTCAAGGGTTAACAGTGTAGGCAGCTGTCGTGATCACACCATTCTGCTTCCTAACAAACCGGTTTCTCCTGTTATATTATTTAATCGGACCTTCGTGCTGGCTTTGATCGGTAGTAAACACACGATAAAAACTATTATACGAATTTTACTATCAGGTAGTTGATAGGAAAATTCTACCCTTTTTTTTTACATCACGAAGCACTGACCAAGGGCAAACAGATGAATACAAAAAGAGTAATAAAAACTTGCTTAGTTGGCAGTCCCTATAAAGAAGACAGTAAGAGAATCAAGAAAGGGCGGTGGGTCAATTTAGTTCGGGAGGTGTCTTGTCACTCCTCTCTTGAAAATAGTGAAGTCGTAGGAAGGAGGACAAAAAGAAACAGAAAGAGAGTTCCAGAGTTTACCAGTGAAGGGGATGAAAGAGTGAAGAGACTGATTAACTCTTGCATTAGGGAGATGGACAGAATAGGGATGAGAATGAGCAGAAAGTACAAATAGAATAGAATAGCCATTGTTCACATTAATAGATTTTGTTTGTTTTTGTTTTGTTTACATCTAGAGGGACTGGTCAAGGGTAGAACAAATGGGAAATGGGAACAAGAAGCCCGTTGAATGGTGCTCCCTTTATAATAATAATAATAATAATAATAATAATAATAATAATAATAATATGATAACAATAATAATGATAATAATAAATAATATATAATAATAATAATAATAATAATAATAATAATAATCATAGCAATAATAATGATAATGATAACAATAATAATGATAATAATAATAATACAATAATAATGATAATAATAATAATAATAACAATAATAATAATACTAATAATAATATATAATAAAATAATAATAATAATAATAATAACAATAATAATAACAATAATAATAACAATAATAATAATAATAATAACAATAATAATAATAATAATAATAATAATAATAATAATAACAATAATAATAATAATAATAATAATAATAATAATAATAATAACAATAATAATAATAATAATAATAATAATAATAATAATAATAGTAATCCGCATATAGAATACAGTGAGAGAAGTTTTATTCATTTACATACATACATCCATACATGCAA
>JACEEZ010019890.1:84908-87408 GCA_016584305.1 Chionoecetes opilio | reverse complement strand
CACTACAACATCACTACAACATCACTACAACATCACTACAACATCACTACAACATCACTACAACATCACTACAACATCACTACAACATCACGACAACATCACTACAGCATCACTACAACATCACGACAACACCACTACAACATCACGACAACACCACTACAACATCACTACAACATCACTACAACATCACTACAACACCACTACAACATCACTACAACATCACTACAACACCACTACAACATCACTACAACATCACTACAACATCACTACAACATCACTACAACATCACTACAACATCACTACAACAGGACTCTGCCTGCTATGTTTTTTCGTCTCATTTTATATTATTTGCCTTATTTTTTTCCCCACCCTGTACCGTCCGCCCGACCTTTCACATTTGTCCAAGCTTCACATACCTCTCGCTTGGCTGATTTCGAACTCGTCTTTACCTCGTCATTAATTCGTTTCGTGTGGTGATGTACAGGGTGATATATGTACGTGTATGTGTGCTTGGTGTGTGTACGTGTGTGTGTGTGTAGTGGGTGTGTGGTGGGTGGGAATAGGATTGTTGTGGTGTGGTTGCGGTCTTGTGGTCAGCGATTCTCCCATGCGCGCGCCTTAGATCCGCGTAACTTTTGATCTTCTAAGACCAGAAGTTGGGCGTCTTGGGAAAGGTGAAGGTCCTGTCGTTAGTATATAAACAGGAGATACCTTACACACCCGCCCAGTCTCTCTTAGGGTGACCACGTGGAAGGATGTTTGTTCCTGTGAGTATAACGAGAAGACGATTTTTTGTGTGTGTCTGAGTAACGGAAGATAATCAAAGGACTCTGTTTTTTTTGTGGGTTAAACTAGGAGGATGGTTTTTTGGGGTTCAAGGAAGAGGAAGAGGAGGGTTTTTTGGGGTTGAAGGAGGAAGAGGAAGACAAGGTACTAAGAGGCAGTTTAGATCTGTCTTGTGTGTTCTGCTACTCTTCCTTATTGAGGTTGGTGTTGGCATGGCCCCTGAAAAGACTGTTGAGGGAATAGCGTGGTTGGGTTGTGAGGCAGGGGTTGTGAGGCAGGGGTTGTGAGGCAGGGGTTGTGAGGCAGGGGTTGTGAGGCAGTGGAAAGTGGCAGTGCAGATAGTGGGTAGTGTGAGGCAGTAAGTGGTAGGATAAAACCATTAAGTCAATTTTCCCTTGTATGTACGAATTGGAGATTTAGTTAAGTGTGTGTGTGCGTGTGTGTGTTTTAGAGCAGGGGGGTGCCACTGGCCTCACACTGCATAGTAGGTGTGTGGGAGAGGGTGTAGGGCCAGTGTGGGCCATGAAGGGTGTCGCAGCGCCACAGGGCTGAGGGAGAGAGGGTAGTGGCAAGTCAGGTAGCGGCAGGCGGCAGGGCAGATGACTCACTCCTCGTGTTCCCTAGGTGGTGCTCGCGGTCGTAGCCGCCGTTCAGGTGGAGTGCGCACCGAATTATCAACAATGGCCGGGATTCTCGTATCAACCTTCGTACACGCCACAAACGTATAAGAAGCCCACCTACACTCCCTCGAGCTACCTCAAGCCTTACAAGCCTGCAAAGGTGTGGGACCCCGAAGAGACGGAGCGCGCGCACGCCCAGTTCCTGGAGACCTGGCTGAAGCAAGCCCGTCTGGCGCTGGCCATCCCCACCACGCGGGCCACGCCCACCAAGACCCTCAAGACAGACGCACCCGTGGACACCATCGCCCCAGAGACTCTGGACGCCGCAGCAGAGGCTGCCAAGAAAACTCCCGCTGAAGGCGCCGCAGGAAGACCTCGCGTCCGTGGCCGCCCTCGTGGACGCGGTCGCCCGCGTGCCCGGAAGGGACAACAGCCCTCGACGGAGGCCCCCAAGGTGACGGAGCCGAGCACCGAGCCTCCCCCACCACCACCCACCACCGAGCCAGTGCCTGAGGTCACCGAGGCGCCGGCCACTGAGGCCCCGGCTCCCGAGACCCCCGCCCCGGAGGTACCCGCGGTGCAGGAGACCACCAAGCAGACCACCGCCGACCCGTACTACCTCGAGTACGCCGACTACGCTGACGGCTACGATTACTACGGCACCGACTACTATGGCAACGAGTACTACTCGCAGGACGCTCTGCAGCAAGCCAAACAGCTGACGCCCGCCGTGCAGGAGGCCGCTGTGGAGCGCACCGAAGCCCCGCAGACCCCTAAGCCCACCACCACCACCAGTACTACCACCACCTCCACCACCGCCAAGCCCATCCCGGAGCACATCGCTGAGGACGCCATGGTGCAAAAGGTACAGCAGATCGTGGCCGAGTACGCCCAGGAGTCTGCGCGCCAGGAGTCTGCCGTGGTGCTGCCGCAGGAGCTGAGGTCCAAGTACGCCCACGTGGTGGACCTCACCACCGACACCTACGGGGAGTACGATCCTTACGACTACTACGGCGACTACTACTACGACGACGGGACGGTGGACTACGCCGAGGTGGCCACCACCGAGACGCCCACCACCGAGGTGCCCACCA
>JACEEZ010019890.1:59908-72408 GCA_016584305.1 Chionoecetes opilio | reverse complement strand
CGGTGCACCCCTTAAAACATCTTGCCAGCTAGATGCTTTTTCCCTTAATTACGACGCGCTGCTTCTCTTTTTCAAAAGCCAGTCTTCAAGCCAATTTAAGATATTTCCAGTTATGCCGTGAGACTTTAATTTCTGAAGTAAACGCTTATTTTTTTGGGACTTTGTCAAACGCTTTTTGCAAGTCAAGATAAGTTACATCTACTGCTTTCGTCTCATACTTCATTAAAAAAGTCTAGCAGATTTGTGAGGCAAGAACGTTTATTACGAAAGCCGTGCTGGGAGTTTTTTTATCGATTATTTTCTTCAAGAATTTTACCCCATTGTCTCGTATTACTGTTCCATTACCTTACAGACTAAAGGAGGTGAGGCTGATCGTTGGAGGAGGAGGAGGGGAAAAAGGGAAAGAGGAAGGAGGAGGAGGAGGAGGAGGAAAGGGGGAAAAAAGGGAAAAGGAGGAGGAGGAGGGGAGGGGGAGGAGGAGGAGGGAGGAAGAAAAGGAAGAGGAGGGGGGAGGAAGGAAAAAGAGGAAGAAGGAGGAGGAGGAGGGGGGGAGGAGGAAGGAGGAAGGAAAAGAGGAAGAGGAGAGGAGGAGGAAGGAGGAGGGGGGAGGAGGAAGAGGGGGAAGAAGGAAGAGGAGGAAAAGGGAGGAAAAAGAGGAAAGGAGGAGGAAGAGGAAGAGGAAGAGGAAGAGGAAGAGAAGAGGAAGAGGAAGGGGGAGGAAGAGGAAAAAGGAGGAGGAGGAGGGGGGTAGGAGGAGGAGGAGGAAAGGGGGGAGAAGAAAAAAAGGAATAGGGATAAAAAGGAAGGGAGGGGAGGAAAAAAGGAGAGAAATGAATTAAATAAATAATAGCCTAAAAAACCATCTCTATAATTTGTTATACCTTTATGGTTACTGAATAAAATATAATAAATAAAGGATAGATAGATAGGAGGAAAAGAAGGAAATAATGGAGAGAGGAGGAGGAAAGTTAATAAAATGGGAAAATTTTTGGATAAATTGATAAATACGAATTCAAGTAATAATATAATGATAATAATAAAATGATGATAATAATAATAATTTAAAAAATAATGATATAAATAATGGATAATGTATAATAATGATAAAATAATAAAAGATAATATAATAATAATGTAATAATATAATAATGATAATATAAAATGATATAATAATAATAATGATAATAATAATATATGTAAAATAATAATGATAATAATGTAATGATATGATAATAATAATAATGATAATATAAAAGTAATAATAATAATAATAATAATGAAATAAAATATGATAATGATAATATAAAAATTTAATGATAATAATAAATAATGATAATAATAATAATAATGATAATATATAATGATAAAAAATTATAAAATAAATAATTTATAATAATAATAATAATGATAAAATATGATAATATATAATAATAATGATAATAATGATAATGATAAATGATAATAATAATAATAATAATAAATAATAATATGATAATAATAATATAATAAAAAAAAAATTAATAATAATAATAATGATAATAATAATAATGATAATAATAATAATAAAAAGGGAAAAAAAAAATATATAATAATGATAATTAATAATAATGATAATATGATAATAATGATAATAATAATAAATGATAATAAATAATGATAATTTTCACGTGTTAATTTTGTCTACAGTTTTTTAAAGTTTTTTTTATTATTAATTATTTTTTATTATTGTTGAGAATGATTATTTTTTGGGTTGAAAAATATATTTTATTTGTTATTGAAAAAGAGAAGAGAGAAGAGAGGAAGAAGAAGAAGAGAGAGAAAGGGGAGAGAGAAGAAAGAGAGAAGAGAGATAGAGAGAGAGAGAGAGAAGAGAGAGAGAAGAGAGAGAGAGAGAAGAGAGAGAAGGGAGGTTTTGGTGAATTTTCAAAATTAAAATAGAAGTTCCTCTCTTCCTCCTCCTCTTTCCCCCTCCTCCATCCTCCTCCTCCTCCTCTCTCCTCCTCCTCCTCCTCCTTTTTTTCCTCCTTCTTTCTTCTCCTCCTCCCAACAGATAGGTTATATAACTTTGATAATTAATTTATCTCTGTCTATCTATCTACCTCTCTCTTTCTCTCGCTCTCTCCCCTCTCTCTCTAAACTTCTCCCCCTTCGTCCCTCTCTCTCTCTCTTCTTCTCCTCTCTCTTCTCCTTCTCTCTCTTCTCCTTTTCCCCTCTCTCTCTCTCTGTCTATATACTTCTTCTGTTTCTATCTATCTATTATTCTATCTATCTCTATCTATTCTTCTATTATCTATCTTCTATCCTTCTATAACTATTATCTATCTATCTATCATCTTCTATTTTCTATTATTTTTTTAATTAATTTAAATCCTTTTCCTTTTTTTTTCCCTCCTTTTTTTTTTCCCCCCTTTTCCCCCCTTTTTTTCCTTTTTTTTTCCCCCCCCCTTAAAGTTTTATAATTTTATTTTTTTATTTGATTATTATTTTTTTTTTTCTTTTTTTTTTTAAAAAAAAACCCCCCCCCCCCCCCCCCCCCCCCCCCCCTTTTTTTTTTTTTTTTTTTTTGATAAAAAGAGAACAATTTAAATTATCAAAAACAAAATTTTAATTTATTCTTCTTTACTTTTCTATCTTTCTTCTTTTTCCCTTCTTTTTCTTTTTCTCTTCCTTTTTCTCTTTTCTTCTTCTTTCTAAAAAAATTTTATTACTTATTTTATTTCTTCTTCTATCATCTATTTTCTTCTTCTTCTACTTCTTTTTCTTCTTCTATCTTCTTTTTTTTCCCTTTTTCCCTCTTCTTCTTTCCTTCTTTTCTTTCTTTCCTTTTTCTATCTTCTTCTATCTTCTTCCCTTTCTACCCTTCTTCTTCTCTTCTACTATTTTCTACTATCTATCTACTTTTATCTAACTATCTATCATCTTCCTATCATCTATCTATCTATCTTTTTATCTATCCTTTCCCCCATCTATCTATCTATCTTTATCTATTACCCCTTATTCTTTTCTATTTTATTATTTTATTACCATCTTTATCTACTACACTATTACTTATCTATCTATCTATCTATCTATCTATCCTCTCCATATGTATATTTATCACTATCTATCTATCTATCTAACTATCTATCTATCGATCTATCTATCTCTCCATTTGTATATCTATCACTCTGTCTATTCTGTGTCTCTTAACAGGCTTGCTAATGCTAAACCTCATCACCAACACTCAGTCACTCATAAACACAGAAGGTTTTAGCGTTTATGAGGAAAAATGGGGGTGGGAAAGAGGCTTATAACATGTTTTAGGGTTTTTTTTATGGGGATTAAAGGGGGGGAAAGGCCTCCCTTTAACCCCCTGGCCGCCTTGCTTTAACCTGCTGTAACCTGCTTTTAAACCCGTTTTCCTTTTCCCCCTTTTTACCGCTTTAACCCGCTGTCCCCGTTTCCTGCTTTAATTTCCCCCCCCCCGTTTTTCCCCCCCTTTTTGCTTTAAAACCGGCCCCGTAACCCAAAAATCTTTAACCTTTTGCCCCGTTTTCCTGCTTTAAACCTCGCCCCCCCTTCTTTAACCGCCCGGTCCTGCCTGTTTTCCTGCGCCGCTTTTTTTAAACCTGCTGTCCCGCCCCGCTTAACCCTGCTTCCCGCCCCCTTTTAACCTGCTTCCCCCCTTCTTACCTCTTTAAAAACCCCTTTTTTTTAAAAAATTTTTTTTATGTTTATATTTCATTCCTACATCTAAATTTCCTTTTTTTTTTTTTTTTTTTTACATCAAATTTTTTTTTTTTAATTTTTTTTTTTTATTTTTTTTTTTTCACACTAAAATTTTCCTTTTTTTTTTTTTTTTCTTTTTTTTTTTTTTTTTTTTAATTTCTACTCTAAAATTTCCTTTTTTTTTTATTTTACATCTAAATTTCTTTTTTTTTTTCCTTTTAAAATTTTCCCTTTTTTTTAAAAATTCCTTTTTTTTTAATTTTAAATTTTTTTTTTAAAAAAAAAACCTTTAAAAAACCCCTTAAAAATTTTTTTTTTTTAAAAAAAAGGTTTTTTTTTATTAAAAATTTTTTTGATTTTATTTTAAAAAAAAAAAAAAATTTTATTTAATTAGATTTTTTTTTAGTTACAAAAATTTTTTTTTTTTCAACAATTTCCTTTTTTTTTTCTTTTTAAAAATTCTAAAGGAAAAAAAATAACCCCTTGGGCCTTAAAACTCTTTTAAAAAAAACCACACCCCCCCCCCACCCCTTTCCCCCCCACCCCCCACCCCCCCCCCCGTTTCCCTTTTTTGGGTTTTTTAAATTTTCCCTTTTAATTTTTTTTAAAAAAAAGGGGGGGGGGGGGGGGGGGGGGGGGAAAAAAAAGGGGGGGGGGGGGGGGGGGGGAAAAAAGGGGGGGGGGGGGAAAAAAAAGGGGGGGGGGGGGGGGGTTTTTGGGGGGGGNCGTTTGTGGTCTTTTAGGGGCAATTATAAACCCACAATGTAATAAAAACCCACGCCATAGACCCTAAAAAAAAAATCTCATTGTTTTATGTGCTAAAATAAAAAAATGCTGATTCACTAGCTTTATATTAAGCTCAATAATAATTTTTTTCCGCAGACAAACGACAGATTTTTTTGCAGCGTTTTCGGGGCCACTGTTTATTTCGGGCCCCGGGAAAGGGATCTTTTTAATCGTTCATGATAATACTGTCATGCCCCCCCAAAAACTCTGTGCTGCCCGCAGGGGTCTGGCGTAGGCGGGACTGTTTTTTTGGGGCTGACTGCGTTTTGGTGTTAAAGCCGGTGTTCATATATATATATATAATAATATATATATATATATAATAATATTTATATTATATATATATTATTATATATATATATATATATATATATATATATAATCCCCTAAAATTTCTTGATTCCCAAATCATAGCTATAAACGGTATATTTTTGAAAATAAATACGATCTAATGGAATATATGAAAAATTTATTTGTAGTTATTGCTCGTTCCTGATTTGAGGCACGACGCGAAGATATTCACCCAATATATGGAAAAAAACCCCCAAAAAATTCTAAATGAGCTTTTTGTAAGTGAAAAAGTTAATCTTGTTGTGTGTGTGTGCGTTGTGTGTGCGTGTGCGTGTTGTGTGTGTGTGTTGTGTGTGTGGGGGAAGTCACACCCCCGCGTCCGGCGCTTTTGAAATGAGGGGACATGCCGGATAAAAAGCCCAAATTTTTTCAGGCACTTACAGGCTCCTAGCATGTTTTTGAGAGGGGAGAAAATGATCCCATCACTCAGATGGCTAAAAGGAACGCTTCTTTATTTTTTGACTTTCCGCTGTGGAAATTGGGGAAAAGGGTTTTTTTAAAAGAATATCAAGGATTTTTATTGGTGCAAGTTATCTTATTTTTAAATTATTTAAAAACCCCCAGAAAAAAATTTTCCCATATCTGTCAAAAAAAATAAATTAAATATTTATTCGACTTTAAACCCCCCTGCGGACATCGCAAAATGCCATTAGTTTTTACAAAACACAAATTAAAACATACTCCTTGCAATTCAAAATGAAGGGGTTAAATCTACTGACATGCTTAGAAATAGTATTCTTTAAAGCTCATTTACAAAAATCATGTTCTTCCTGTACACTGCGGGAATGCCATGCTTTGTTAAGCACATATCAAAATGCAGGTATGATTCATATTGTAATTATTGTCTATTTCTCACTTTGCAGCTCACATTGGGTGCTTTCCACTGGCTTTCTTGCAAAACATCTCCCCCCACAACCTGCGCACTTTTGCAGGCCACTTCACAATTACTTCAGCCTTTGCTGCCGCAGCTGCAGCTCCGACGGGAAAACCCAGGACTTTGTTTCTCATTCAGTGTCCAACCGCGCCTTCAGCATTGGTGTCTGTTGTTGGGCCTGGTAAAGGTTTCCCGATCCCACCGGGTACACTGCACGCTTGGTGTGGCAGCAGGGCCTGTTGATTTGGGGGAATGTTCTCCATCGTTCTTTTTTTCTGGCAGAACAGTTCCTTTTCCCTTTGCTTCATTCACCGACACCAGAGGGCTGGTCTTGTCTATATAACGCTGTGAAACGTTCCAGCATCTGGAACTCCTGGCAATCCAGGGTGTTTTGCATGTGGATGTTCTACGATGAAGTTGAGGCATTGTTTTGGGTATAGGCCCCCCATGTTTCCCCAAACCGTTTTTTTCCCCTTTCCAAAGAAAAAGAAGTCTATCACCCCTGTGAAGCTGGGGAAACCTGAGCGTGTGGACTTCTTTTTGCCCAAGTACTACAGTGGCTTGATTTTTTAAAAAAGGAAGTTAGGTGCCTTTTTCAAAGAAAAGTAGCACATTTTTTCCATCATTTGCTCTTTTGAAAAGGAAAGTGCTTCAGGTTTGCTCTTTAAAGCGAACTTTTTTGACTTCACCCTGATTTCCCCAAATCACAAGACGACTTTTTGTAGAGAAACCGTAAGGGAAGAACTTGAAGAGCAATGTGCCTTCTTCCACTTTATTCTCTTGTAAAATGACCAGCTCCAAAAGCCTTGCTCGGCTTTCTTTTTCTGGTTTTTCTGGGATCCTGTAGGTTTTTTTCCTGTTCCTGATCAGGGCCGGTGCGATTTCCGCATCCAACCAGCAGCAAGATGGGACTTGGCCTCCGTGCCATGGGTCCCGACACCTTCATCCTGGTCAAAAAACGAATCCCAACGATCTCGGGCCATTGCCTAACATTGTCACTCCCCTAGGGGTTTTTAACTCATGCGGATCCTCTTCTTTGGTGCAAATATGCAGCTGGGCTTGTCGAACATTTTTCGTGGACGACGGCTCGGTCTTTTGGAGCGGGGTGCTATCTCTCCCTCGCTTCTTCGCCCTTGCCAGTTTCTGTGTGTTGAAATTTGGGCGTGCATGATTTGTGCCCCTTGTGCATGATTCCCGATCACTCATCCCGTCTGTGGCGCACCCAAAAGCAAGAGGCACTGGGAAGCGTTGAGTTCTCTGAACTGAGTCACTTTCCCCCCAGGAAAAATCCATAGACCGCTGGCGCCCACTTTTTCCGCTCCAGTGCTTTAAGGGACGCGAAGTGGCTCAGAGGTTTTCCCTTTTGGCAGACGCCACGCTGACCAATCCCCTCACAGATGAGACTGGGGCTCTTCAAAAACTGCAAAAAACCCAAAACAAAAAATTTTCAGACATTTTGCATCCTTAACTAAGTACAAAGTACGTATAATTCATGGGCATACTTAAACCTAAATTCCCCTTGTAAAAGAAAGGGGTTTCCTGGGAAAATTTGAAAAAATGTGATCTTGAAATATAAAAAGGGGGTGAAAAAAAAAAAAAACTAGTGGGTGTATTCATATACGGAATATTTTTCTTTTTGCCATTAAAAGGGGAATCTTTATTTTAAACAAGATTTTTCTAAGTGAAAAATTTGCCGTTTTACAAAAAAGGTTTATAGAGGCTTCTGGTAATTGGAAACGTTTGTCTCCCCTCCAAAAAAATAGCTAGGACCCGTAGAATGCCTGACAAAATTTGGGCTTTTATCCGGGCATGCCCCCCATCCTTTTGGGAAATCTGGTCCTTAGGGGCCGGGACTGTTTGGTTTTTTCGGCAAAATTTGGGAACGCAGGGCCCCTTTTACAGGCGCTCTGGGGATTAAAATTGCTATAGAATATTCATCATGCACTAAAAAATAATCAAAATTAGCAAAAAACTAGCAAGTTTTGCCCATTATCATCCCATCTAATCATCAGTTTTTAACCCAAACTCAGGGGGTGCAGAAGTTTTTTCGGGGGAATATTTGTCCCCCTTTCCCGGGGATGAACCTCAGCTAAACCGAGAACGCCGCTTACAGGCGTTTAAACCAAACTCTGCCCCCGGGGTTTCCTTTCCCCCCCCTTTTTTTTCCCTTGGAAAAAAAAGGGACCAGAGAAAAAGGTTGATAAAACGAGGAACGTGTGAGGCAGGGGCTGGGGGCCCCGGGAAAGGGGGAAAGTGCAGACCCCCCCGACAAAAAACCCGACCCCGGGGGCCCCGGGCCCCCGGGGGCGGTTTTAAAGGGGGTGGGGGGGGCCCTTCCCTTTCACAGCCCCTTCAGATACCTCAAAAACTTAATTAAAAAGTGGGGAGAGTTTCCCCCCTTTAAACCCCCCTCCCTCCCCCCCCTATTTTTACCCTCGCCCAGGCCCCCCCAAAAAAAAAAATTACTAACCAAACCTCACACAACCAAAACCAAATAACCTGCTAACGAGACCTAAGGGGGGGAAAGGATTTAAAAATGTTACCAGGTTAGGTTGGTTGGGTTTTTAAAATTGGGAGGTTAGGCTAAAATTTTATTTTTTTTTTTTTTAATCCCCTCCTCCATTTTATTATTAGTTTTGGGGAGGTATCTGAAGGGATTTTTTGGCGGTCTGGAAAAAAATAAACCCCCAAATAAGGGCGGGAAAGGCCCTCTAAAATTTTTAAAAAAATGTGGTTCGATTTCTATTTTTTTAAAAATTAAAAATTTTTTTCCCCCTATTTTACATTTTTTTGGTAGAAAATTGGGGCCCTTTATTAGGGGGACATGCAATTTTAACCCGTTTTTTCCAAGAAAATAAAAAAAAGGTTCCAGCTTCATTTTTTTCATTGAAAACTATTTTTCCTCGGGGGGTGCGGGGCCCTTGGGGGCGGGGGGCCCTGGGCCCTGGCCAAACTCGGCCCCCCCCCCAAAAATCCGCCACTGTGTGTGTGTTTGTTTGTCTAATCAAAATGTCTATTTCTTTTACGGTCACATTTAAAAATCAAATTTTTTTTTTTTCTCTCTCTCTCTCTTTTCCTCCCCCCCTCTCTCCCCTCCCCCTCCCCTCTTTTTCTTCTCTCTCTTTTTCCCTTCCCCCCTCTTCCTCCTTTTTTCTCCCCCTCTCCCCTTCCCCTTCCTCTCTCTCCCCTTTCTCCTCTCCCCCTCCCCTCGTCTCTCTCTTCTCCGCCCTCTCTCTCCCCCCCGTCCCCCTCCCTCCCCCTCTCCTCTCCCCCTTTTCCCCCTCTTTTTTGGTCTTTTTCTCTCTCTCTCTCTTCTCTCTCCCCTCTCTCTCTCTCCCCCCCCATCATATTGAAAAAGGGAACTTCCCGGGGCCCACAACCAAAAACACCACCAGTTGCCACCCCACAACACAAAAGGGGGGGGGCCCCCCCCCCCCAAGAAAACGACGCACACGCACCCCGCACACACACACACACGCCGCACGCACGCACACGCGCCAAAAACACACACACACCACCCCACAAACCACAAAACCCACACACAACCCCCAAAACACACCCCACTGATGGGGCCCAATTCGCATGTGCCTTCTTGACCAGGCGGGAAAGGGGCGCCGCGGCCCGCCTGGCCCCCGCGCTGCAACGACGTGAAAAGCCTCGCGAAGGGGCCTGTTTAAATTTTTTAAAAGGGGGAGCGAGAGAAGAAATTTTATAGGCTGGATACGCAAAAAAGAAGCTTTTTTAAATGTATTGAAAAAAGAGGAAGGGGAAAAAAGGGGGTATGAAATTAAATAAAGGTTTGAAAAGAAAAAGGGAAAAAATGAAAGGTTTTGATTTAAAAATGATAAGATAAGAAAAGATAAAGATAGATAGATAGATAAATAAGATTTTTCGCAAAAAGAAGGTTTTTTCCCCTATATTGAATAAGACGAAGGGGGGGAAAAGGGGTAAAAATGTGTTAGATAGAAAGGGAGATAAAATAGATAATTGAACGCCCAAAAAAGAAACTATTTTTTACTATATTTGAATAAAAGGAAGGGGAAAAAAGGGGGAAGGGGGTATGAAATAAAAAGAGGTTTTGGGTTTAAAAAGATATGGGTTTTGGCCCAAAAAGAAGGTTTTTTTTCCCCATATTTAGATAAGACGAATGGGCCCAAAAAAAGGAGTATGAAATATTAGGTTATTTAGAAAGAAAAGGATAAGAGTCAAAAAAACGCAAATTTGAAGTTTTTTTTTACTTTTATCAATAAACGAAGAGGGGAAAAAAAGGGGGCAAAGAAAAAAATAAAGTTTGAAAGATTCTAAAGGAGGGAATAAGAATGTATTAAGGGGGATAGGAAGGAAGGAGAGGGGAAAGGAAAAGCTAAAGAAAGATTTGAGAAAACAAAAAAAAAAAAGTTTAAAGTCCCTCTTTTTTTCAGTAAAAAAATGGCATATTACGTCGAGTGTAAAATTTTTTTGGGGGGTTTTCATTTGGGGGGCTGTGTTTTTTAAGGGGCGTTAAGGGGTGTCGTTTTTGTATGAGGGAGAATTTGATGACTGGTGAAATGGTTTTAAAAGGGAAAATGTTTTTTGGGGCATGAGACAGAGACGACAAACTTGGGGAGAGAGGGGAGGGGAGAGGGGGAGAGAGAGAGAAGAAAAAGAGAGAAGAGAAAGAAAAGGGAGAGAGAAAAAGAGAGGGGAGAAGAGAAAAAAGAGAGGGGGAAAAGAGAGAGAGAGAAAAGAGAGGAAAAGAGAGAGAGAGAGAGAGAGAGAGAGAAGAGAGAGAGAGAGAGAGAGAGAGAAGAGAGGAAAAGAGAAAAGAGAAAGAGAGCTCTAGGGGAAAGAGAGAGGAAAAGAGAGAAAAGGAGGAGAGAGGAGAGAGAGGGAGAAAAAATTTAAAAAAGGGAAAAAAAGATGAAAATTACTAAAATTAAGAAAAGAATGGAAAAATAAGAAAGATAATAAAAGATAAAACAGGACGAAAGATAAAAAGAAAGAAGAAAAAGAAAAACCAGATGAAAGAGGAGGAAATCCAAAAGGAAAAACAAAGGGAAAACAACAGCCCCCAAAGGGGGAAAAAACCCATGGTCCCCTTTAAAAAACCCGTTTGGGTTTTAAATAACCTACACTAACTAGTAATAAGAGAAAAAAGGTAGGAAATAAAGGCCCCCCTCCCCCCCCACCCATCCCCCGCCGAAGGGCCCGGGCCCGGGAAAAAAAGTGATCCATGCCAAAATAGAAAACTGCATGGAAATTTTTTAGGAAAGTTGAAAAACTATAAAAATATGGGGTAACTACTACTAGTTTGTTGGGGGTAGGTTTAGGGGCTTGATAGATAGGTCCCCTGTTTTTGTGTGTTTTGTAAAGGGGTGAAAACCCGTGTGGGGGTTTAAAGGGGGGGTGCGGCAGCCTTGCCCCGGTGCTTTTTTTGGGAGCCGCAGTCAATTTAGGCCCAAGCTCCGTTCAAAACAACCTGCGGAAATTTTGTTTCTTTCCATGGGAGGGCCCGTACACCCTTTAAATTTCCTCGCAGCAGGTGACCCCTGGGACCTTAAATCCCGATGGTGGTCACTAACTGTCAGGACCCTAACTGAACCACAGCCCGTCACAGGTCGAGAGTAGTAGTGGTAACCGTTAACTCGGGGCTATCTGTGTGTGTTATGAGGTCTAATGTAGTGTTGGTGTAGGCTCAGTGTGGAAGTTCAGGGGTGGTGCGGCAGCCTTGCCTGGCGCTTTCTTGGGAGGCAGCAGTCAATCAGGCCCCAGCTCCGTTTCAATCCACTGCGGTAGTGCACTTTCCAAGTAGGACGCCGTGCACTTCAATGCCCCCTGCAGCAGTGACCCCTGGTATATAAATCCCGATGGTGGTCACTAACTGACAGGGCCCTTACTGAACCACAGCCCGTCACAGGTCAAAAGTTGTAGTAGTGACCGTTTACTCGGGGCTGGGGGCCTGAGGAGGAGGAGGAGGACAAGAAGATGAAGAATGATGGGAAAATATGGATAAAGATTAATTTTCGACTGATTTCCCTGCGGTCATAATAGTAGTACATGTAACGTCTTCGCTAAAAGTGACTTATGTACATTAGCTATTCCTTGGTACACAGTTAATATATTGGGCTTATTAGAGATAGAGAGAGAAGCTAGACACACACACACACACACACACACACACACCACAACACACCACACACACACAACACACAAAATAACATGAAATCGGGAAAATTTACCAATTTCATGATGTTATTTATTTAGTTTAACGCTAATTTATGCATGGTTCTAGTTCATTTATCAGAAAAGAAATATATCAATGGAAAGCTAATTAAATTCCGCTTCTACTTGATGTTCTCCATGTAAAATGTTTTTTCCAAATATTTAAATGGCGAAAAGTTTTAGGTTAATGCTATTTCTTGAAAGTCTCATAATGAATTTTTTTAGTGTGTTTTAACGTTTTTTATTTTGATAATATTATAGAACAAACATTTCCGAAGATAACAGTATATATTTTATACTGATAAACATATATAGGTATGAAAATTACACCCGATTCATGATTTTTTATATTTATTAACGCTAATTTATGCATGCGCTAATTCATTTATCACTAAACGAAATATATCATGGAAGCTAATTAAACTCCGCTTCTATTGATATTCTCATGTAAAATGTTTGCGAGCAAATATTAAATGGCGAGAGTTTAAGTTAAATGCATATTTCTTGAAAGTCTCATAATGGCATTTTCTTTGTGTGTTTTACGTTTTTTATTTGATAATATTATAACAAACATTTCCGA
>JACEEZ010019890.1:37408-57408 GCA_016584305.1 Chionoecetes opilio | reverse complement strand
ATGTTTTTATTTTAGTGAAAATGTAAATAATAAAAGAGAGACGTAAGAAAGAAAGTAGTAAGTAAAGCAGTAATGTGAAGAAGTAAATGAAGGAAGTAAAGTATAGAAGTAAAGTAAAGTATAAGTAAAGAAAGTAAAAAAAACGAAAAAAGAGAGGGACAAATTTAACACAGAAAAAGTTGTGTCGTTTATATGGGATTGAAGAATGTGTATAGATTTTGTTACTTGGAATGAATGAAAGAAAAAGTCGTGATTACGAAAGAATAAAAGATATAGAAGGAGGATAATCGAGGTGTAGAGTAATAAAAGGAGAATGATGAGGAGGAGGATTACAAGGATTACAAAGGAAACAAACAGCAACAACCAATAGGTCCTTCCCAAGGCTGTTTGCTTTAACTACACTTACACTAACTAGATAATATAGAGAGAAAGGATAGTAAAAGTGAAAGGCTCCTCCCCACCCACTCCATCCTCTAGCCGAAAGCTGGCCGGAATTGAAGTGATACCATGCAATATAGAAAAACTGCATGGACGATTTGTGAGGAAAGTTGAAAGCTGTAATCTATGGCTAACTTACTACTATGTTTGTGGGGGTATGTTTAGTGCTTGATAGTAAGTCGTGTTATGTGTGTTTTGTAATGGTGTGAAACACAAGTGTGGAGGTTTCAAGGTTGTTGCGTAAGCCTTGCCTGGCGCTTTTCTTGGAGGCAGCCGTCAATCAGGCTCCAGCTTCCGTTCATCCACTGCGGATTTGTGTACTTTCATGTAGGACGCGTACACCCTCAATGCCCCTGCAGCATGACCCTGTAACCTTAAATCCACGATGGTGGTCCGCTAACGGTCAGGACCCTTTACTGATCCAACAGCCCGTCACCAGGTCGAGAGTAGTAGTGGTAACTGTTAACTCGGGGCTATCTGTGTGTGTCCATGGAGGTCCTAATGTAGTGTTGGTGTAGCTACAGTGTGGAAGTTCATGGTGGTGCGGCCAGCCCTTTGTCTGGCGCTTTTCTTGGGAGGCAGCATTCCAATCCCCCAGCTCCGTTCAATCCATCTGCGGTATTGCACCTTTCCAATTATGCCGCAGTACACTTCAATGCCCCCTGCAGCAGTGACCCCTGGTATATAAATCCCGATGGTGGTCACTAACTGTCAGGGCTCCCCCCCCCTTACTGAACCACAACCCGTCACAGGTCCCGAGGCGGAGATACGATAAGATAAGATTTTCAATCCTATCTAGACACTTTGGCAAGTACCAACTTACAAGGTTATTGACTATACAAAAAGCGCCGCCGACGTCAGCACGAACTAGCGTACTCGAACCGCTGACGCGAATGCACAAGGACGCTGCACATTGTTGCGCTCACAGTCCTCTACCAACCTTGCAATTTATTACTGAAGTAATTCATGAAAAATATATAATCTTTCTTTGTGTTTGTTCCACTCCACCTGATCATTGTTTTGTCTACCTGAGTACCGTAAATCCCCATGTATGTAGTAACACAAACGTCGCCAGGAACCTACGTTTCTTTTTTATTTTTACAGACGTTGTGGTGGCATTAATACTTCATTTTCTACATCCATGATTTCGGAAAGTTGAAGGGGCTATTCTGGAGAGTCCTGTGGGACCAGATTGTTAAATGCACCTTTCCTTCCCTTACCGGGACCGCACGACGAGTTCTCTGCGCTACACGGGAAGCCAAGGGTAACGTTGAATCCTTCCGCGTCGTTTCCCTTCATGTAGGTCCCCGTCACGGTAGGTTGGTATGCTGGAAAGGAGTACTATGCCACGTCTGTGTGCTGTGCAACCATGTATTTCCTTCAGAAAAATAAGTGAAACTTGGTTGTAAATAATAAGTTATGGTCTCAAAATCCGGGAAGTGAGTCGTGACTGAATTAATACTAAAGTACGAAACAAGTGCCGCTGCCCGCGCCCCGCTCCGCCCCGCATTTTCCAGCGCGCCTGCTAGACACCCGCACCGCACTGCCCAGCCCGCTCGTGTCTCCCGGTGGAGATTTTCAAACCAACTGCTCTTTTTTTATTACGCACAAAGGATATTTCGTCAATAAAAGTAAAAGTAACACAAGTAAATGAAATGTCTGTAATCTTATCCAATGATGGGATGAAAAGTACAGAGGAGATAAGGAGCCCGCGGAGGAATGGTGAAGGACATGCTCTGTGCGATGTCTTCGTGGATTCTTTAACCTTCACCGCGGTGCCACGATATCATCGTCGCGGCTCAAAACAGTTTGAACGGTACCAAAATTCGTGACGAAGACTTCTTCACCGAAGAAGACATTGACAATCTGGCCCTGTGTCATTTTGGGCCAGATTGTCAAATGTCCTATTAGTACCTCCTCCCCTACCACCTAGCGACTTACTTCCTCCTTCCCTCTTTATCCCTTTCTCTTCTCTCCACTCCAAACACACTCCCTATCACTCTTCCTTGCCTTTCCTCACTCTCTAACCTATTTTTTTTTACCTCATATTATCGCCCTCTCTTTTTATGCTTATAATAAACTCTCAATCCTCCCTTTCCCCAACCTTTTCTTTTGTGTCTCCATTCCCTGCCCCTCTCTCTTCACGTCCTCCTCCTACACCTTCCTCCCTTTCCTTTCTTTCTCTACCGCGCGCGAAGAAAAAAAAGAGACGTAACCCCCGGCAAGGCAGCGTCGCCCAGGTAGAGACAGACGTGCGTGCGAGGGGCGGTAACAGCACACGCCGTAAATTCACGCCGAAGACTTTGTTAGTCTGATTCTCCCCCTTTTCCCCTCCCCTCTTCCCCTCCCTCCTTCTTCCTTCCCTCTTCCCTACCTTCCCTTCCCCTCCCCTTCCCCCCTTTCCCTCCCTCAGTCACCTCAGCATTTAGCCGTAGACCAATTTTCTGACCTATTGAATGCATTTTTAGTGAACAAGGCAATAAATAACAAAATCATTTTAATTGGGGATTTCAATATAAATTTACTCGACCACGAACCCGCACCACAAAACAATTGTCCTTACAGCATTCAACTTTAATTTTACTCCACTATTGCCAGACCTACCAGATTTCCAGATAGTGAAAATTTAGCGCAACCATCCCTTCTTGACCATATTTATACACAAATTTCTAATGAACATTTCACTTCAGGAATAATACACTTTCCTATATCTGACCATCTACGATTTTCCTGACATTCAGTCCCTTCCTTAGCAATAAACTACATAAAATTGAATTCAGACTCACTCCTGAAAACAAGAACTTTTTTCCATAAACTCAACAATACTCTGCTTGGAACAATCTTTTCCCCCCTCCTCAACTGATGTCGATTTAAAATTCAATGCCTTTCTTAAAAAAAATAATGAAATTCACATGAATGCTTCCCAATAAAAACCAAATTTGTTTCCGAAAAAAAGACTAAAAACCCTTGGATAACTACATCAGTAATTAAATCATAAAAATAAAAAACATTATATAAGGATTATAAAATTGTGCAATATCCGAAAACGTTATTATAAGAATACCGAACACACTTAACAGTCCTGATAAAAAAAAAGCCAAAAATCCTCACCCTAGAATGAATATTTTTTACAAATTTTAAAAATGATACTAAAAGAATATGAATGCCCTCAACCAACTTAAAAATAATCATAAAAAAAAAACATTACCTTAACTCACAATTTCCCTTAATAACAAAATACTTAGAGAGCCCTCAGAAATATCGAGGCATTCAATGAATATACTTCAATATAAGCTCCAAAACTAATCAAAACATTCCCATCTTCTATTGGCCAATAGCTTCTTAGGGTGACTTTACCCCATCTATGCAGTGTCCCTTGTTCTCCACAAGATGTTACTAAATTCATCAATCCCTAAAGAACAAACAAGGGTAAATCCACTACGAAATTCCAGTCCTCATTAATTTAAAGATAATGTCAAAACAAATGGCCATACCAATTTCCTTCATTGGTTTAATCACTCTGTTGAAAAGGGAGTATTTCCACAAGGCCTGAAACCGCACACCGTACTTCCTGATCCATAAAATGGCACAAGAAGACACATTGCTACTACAGACCAATATATTCATCTGCTCAATACTTCTCAAAAATCTTGAACTATAATGAAAACACATTTACCAGTTTCCTTGCATATAATTCTAACATTATCACCTGAACAATTTGGTTTTAGGGGGGGGGGGGCGACAAGGTTGGAGCACTATTTGGATGCGTTGGCAAAATTTTTCCTGAAAAAATTTAAAATTGACACTACGATTCACATCTCCTCCCTATAAGCATCTTTCGTTGATTTTCTAAAGCATTTTGTTACGGGTTAGAACACACATTCTATTACTAAACTTAAAACATTATGGTAAAAAATCCGTAGCATCATTCAGACTGGTTTAAGAGTATACCTCACTAACGAACCACAGTTCCTATAAATTTCAAAATCATTTTTTTTTTTAGCACACCCCGACAAATAAAATATGGAGTTCCACAGGGTAGTGTTTTAGGACCAATTTCTATTTCTAATATATATAAATGACCTTCCTCACATAATATCGCTTCGGGACAAATAATCAAAAACAATGCTCTTTGCCGACGATGCTACCTTTTACCTTTCTGGAAATGATACTAAAATCAAATGTTTGAAATGGCAAACTCTAACCTAAAAATCTTCCATGAATGGTGTGTTGCCAATGTTAATCCGTTACTCTAGATAAACTTTTTACATGTTTCATAACAGACACAAAACAATATTACCATCTCTGAAATATAACAATTTATCATAAAAATCAAAAACCAATACAACATAAATTATTGGAGTGACATTTGCGAAGCCCTATCTTTTAAAACCCATATATCCAAACTTTGTCTGACAACTCTAGATTGTATCACTATTTTATCAAGTTAGAGACCCTCATGCGAAAGAACGTATTAGAATACTGTTACAATGCCATGTAATACCACATCTACAATACTGTGTCCCATTCTGGTGTAATACATACCCTACACATCTCTACCTTTATTTTCGGATACAAAAGATAATTATTAGAATTAGTACAAAAAGGATTATTTTGCTCACACGTCCACTTTATTTAAAAAAAACTAAGTCCTTAAAATTGTTCGCCTTAACAAATTTACATATAGCACTACACATCTACAAAAGTTGTCAACATAGGTATACATAAACAACCTCTGCTACCAGCAACCACAATTACTCCACTCGCACATGTGAACCACCTCCGTGTACCCATCATGAACTTAAGCAATTTTTTTCACCATTCATTATCCTACTCTGGTCCCAAATTGATGGATTCTGTGCCTAGTCATATAAAGAATTATACACAAACAACGTTCATTAAAGAATCAATATAATAACCTATATTATCTGAATACTAATTTATACATTGTCCCTACTACTATTTAGGCCACATTTACCATTTTCATAGTGTCCTGGTTCAATATTTTTTCTTTTTTTTTCCTCCTCATTTACCTGTAATATATTGTAACATGTTGTACATTTGGATCGGAGTACCACTAACACTTTTACTGTTAAGATAATTTCTCTAGGTAATTAGGAGTAACTTGAGTATTTTGCCTAGATGGCGACTTTTTTAGTTTTGTAAGAAAACCTTTATAGATTTTGCCCAAAAAGCATTGTTGCTTCCAATGGGCTACTTGCATTTTCAAAATAAACAAAAATGACCTTATCATGTAACCCCCCCTCTTGCAAGTATAAATAAAAGTGTTCACGTGTTTCAAGTGTTTTCACCTGCGAAGTTTCTTTTCTTTTTACCTGACGGCTAAACTATCCGTGTTGTGGGGGGTTAGGTAGGGGTACAGTAGGTGGGTAGGAGGGAGTGGTAGGTAGGGGGAAGGGTAAAGATAGAGTACAGTAAGTGGGGAGGGGGAGAGGGGGTAGAGGAAGCCATGTAGGTGAGTCGTGCAGGGTGCTAATTAATCTCCTCATGCCAGGCCAGGTGAGGTGGTTTACGATCGGGTATTTCCAGCTTAACAACATTAGGACGCGATTCCTCTAAGCTAGGAGGGTCGCAGAGGAGGGCTTGCTTGCTTATTTTGGCCGCTTTTTATGCACTCATGTATTTTATTTTTCAAGGTTTTTTTCTGCGTTTGTGTGTGTGTGTGTGTGTGTGTGTGTGTGTGTGTGTTTTGTGTTTGTGTTTGTGTTTTTGTGTTGTGTGTGTGTGTGTGTGTGTGTGTGTGTGTGTGTGTGTGTGTGTGTGTGTGTGTGTGTGTGTGGCTGTGTGTGGTGTGTGTGTGTGTGTGATTTGACTTGTATGATGAAGGGAAGAAAAGGAAGGAGGACGAAGAGAGGTAGGAATGAATGTGAGGATGAATAAAAGTAATGATGAGGAGAATAAGAAAGTATTGTGTTCGTGAATAGGTGAATGGAGGAAGAAGAGAAGGAAGTTGTGATGTGCGTAGTGACTAGTGGACAGAAGAACACGATGAATAATGCAACACCACACACACACACACACACACACTACACACACACACACACACACACACGACCCACACACACACACACACACACACACACACACCACACACCACACACACTACACGGACACACACACACACACACACACACACACACACATATATTACTTCCATCTATTGTTAATTTCCACAGACTCCTATCTCCCCCCCCCCCTTCCCACCTTCCCCTCCCCCCCTGAACTGCAGCAGGGAATGAGGTGAGGAAGGGGAGGTGTTAAGAGGGTGATGGGGAGGAGAGGGGGAGGGGGGAGAGGAGGGGGTGTAGGGTATTTATTTTGGCAAAGGGGAGGAATCAGATTGAGTTGAAAAAGGGAGAGGGAGAATTTTGGTAGTATGGAAGGGAAAGGGTCACTCTTACGACACCAGGGGAGAGACGGAAGAGAAGGGAAGGGAAGGGAAGGGAGGGATAAAGGGTACAGTAAGATGTTTACATGGTCGCGAGAGGGGGTTAAAGAGGAGGAAAAGGGGATGGAAGCTCATTAGAATAGAGTTAGTTTAGGAATCTGTTGAAATTAGCACAGGGAGAAGATTTATTTTGAGAGGGAAGGAAGAAAGAGCATCACTGAGAGGAGAAGAAGGTGATAAAGAAGAAGTAGTAGTAGTAGTAGTAGTAGTAGTAGTAGTTGTAGTTGTAGTTGTTGTTGTTGTTGTTGTTGTTGTTGTTGTTGTTTAGTAGTAGTTGTTGTGTAGTAGTAGTTGTTGTGTAGTAGTTGTTGTTGTGTAGTTGTTGTTGTTGTTGTTGTGTAGTAGTAGTAGTAGTAGTAGTAGTAGTAGTAGTAGTAGTAGTAGTAGTAGTAGTAGTAGAAGGAGGAGAAGGTATAATACTACGTCATTATAATTTAAATGAGTAAATAAGAGATAACTGATGCGCAACCAAACACACCCCTCCTCCCACACCCCTCTCCACACAGACACGGGGGGTGAACACCCATCCTCCATACCCCTTCCACACACCCCTCCTCCCACACCACCTTCCATCCAAAACCCTCCTACCCCACACCCTTCCACACAACCCACCCTCCGCCTCCACACCCCTTCCAAAAACAACAAGAGAAAAGAAAAAGAAAAACAATAAAAAAAAAAAAAAAAAAAAAAACTCCCCACCCCGTCCAACACACACCCTCCTCTACATACCCACCACACAACTCCTTGCCCACACACACTCCCCCACATCTCCCCACACCACATATACCCATTCTCCACATCGCTCACCTCTTGCAGTCCTCACATACCTCTGACCCACACCTGACTCTCACCACACACAACCTACTACAAACACACCCTCGCTCCTCACCCTCCCTTACATCCTCACACTCCCTGCCACCACACACACCTACCACACACCCCTACCACAGCACCATCCCGCTCCTTACACCCCTAGAATCCACGACACACACTCTCAACCCCCGTATCGTTCAACCCAACCACCACACATACCCCTTCTCCACAACCCCTACCACACACACCCTCCTCCACATCCTCCTCTACAAGCGCTAAACACACCCCTACCACACCCGGACGCTCACCACACCACACCACCACAGCAAGGGCGCCACATTATCTCGCCCAGTGGGTTTGTTGCCCTACCAGATTTAGTGTTAATTGAAATGGGCGTGGGTGTGTGTGGTGTGTGTGTGTGTGTGTGTGTGTGTGTGTGTGTGTGTGTGTGTGTGTGTGTGTGTGTGTGCAAGCGATAGGCCTGGTCGGACATAACCCTTTACTCTACTTTTTTACTTATTTACTACTTTACTACTATTTATTACTACTTTACTACTATTTATTACTACTTTACTACTATTTATTACTACTTTACTACTATTTATTACTACTTTACTACTATTTATTACTACTTTACTACTATTTATTACTACTTTACTACTATTTATTACTACTTTACTACTATTTATTACTACTTTACTACTCTTTAGTTTACTACTTTACTACTATTTATTACTACTTTACTACTATTTATTACTACTTTACTACTATTTATTACTACTTTACTACTATTTATTACTACTTTACTACTATTTATTACTACTTTACTACTATTTATTACTACTTTTACACTTTACTTCCTTAACCCTCAACGCTTTCGTGGAATCTCTGGCTCACCACAACCATTTAAGAACATAAGGAAGCTACATTATATCCTATTATCTATTATATCCTATCTATCTAGTTCTATCTATCTATCTATTATATCCTATCTATCTATTTCCTACTATAAAGAACCTACAAAATATACCCAAAAAATACCTCCTTTGCCCCCATGCCGTCTTCACCTCTGCTATTTTATATATTTTTTGTATTTAAACAGTTAGTAATCCTACAGGTGGCTTAAAAGGTAGATCAGTTTGGCAGTAAGTGTTTAAAATCTGTGCAGTAACAAACACCTCGTGTGCAGCCTTCGTGGCCTGGCATAGCGGGTGTTCCTCTGCCTTTTCTCAAGATTAATAGACATACTATATACTATTATATATACATTATACATACATACTATTTATTGCTATTACATATTATTACTATTACATATACAATTATACATACATACTGTTACATATACACACATACTATATAAAAGTGTATTGATCTTGCCTTTTCTCTTCCTTTTTGATGCGTGAGAGCGAAGGCACGACCTTCACTGAGTCTATGTTGTTTCTTAAGCGATATTCAAGATGCAAATATTAAGATATCATGTTAGTGTTAATATATGCCTTAGTTATTTAGTTAATACTTTTAATATTCGTAATAGTTACCCTGTTCTCAACTTAGCGGGTTTTTTTCGGGGGGGGGGGGGGGGGGGGGTATTTTTTTTCTTTCTTTTTATTTAGAGTGAAGCGAAGACGATCTTCACTGAGTGTATAATGTTTAATCGATAGTCAAGATGCAAAATATAAAGATTATGTTAGTGTTAAAATATGTTCAGTTATTGTGTGTATACTATTGAAAGCATTTGTAATTGTTTACCATTTTTTGAGGTTTGCATTTTTGTTCAGTAAGGAACGTGACGTAATCTTCTACAGTTAGCATATTTCAACTCGACAGACATCAGACTAAATAAATACGAAAAGTAGAAGCAAGGAATATACTCGTAAAGTGAGACGCATTGGGGGGGGGGGGGGGGAGGGATACATAACTGTAAATAAGCTTCTCTGTAGACCTACCATCGCGTTTGTTAGCATAATGGGATAACAATAAGGCGAGACAGAAGGACCGTATAATCTAGACAACTATTATCCTATCAGTCACTCATTATACTGAAGCGATTTTATGATGAACCCCTTGAGTACCAGAACGTAATTTGACCCATTAGAACGGATTTTTTTAGTGAATATCAGCAATATTTTATAGATATGACCTGTTTAGTATCCTTGTCCACTAACTAATTTGGTAAATTCAGTTACTTTTCGTAATTTTTTGGCTCGACAACATACAATTTTTTATAGCATAGGAAAGATCTGGGCGTGAAGGGGTTAAATGTTTCTAGGCTTCAAACATTTATTACTGAAATCATCATCATCATCATCATCATCATCATCATCATCATCATCATCATCATCATCATCATCATCATCATCATCATCATCATCATCATCATCATCATCATCATCATCATCATCATATTATTATTATTATTATTATTATTATTATTATTATTATTATTATTATTATTATATTATTAATTATTTTATTATTATTATTATTATTATTATTATTATTATTATTATTATTATTATTATTATTATTATTATTATTATTATATTATTATGATTATTTATTAATTATTATTATTATTTATTATTATTATTATCGTATTTCATTGGTCTACAACACCATTATCAATCATTAATCCTCTTTATCCACTCTGATTCATATTATTATTTCCTTTATAATTCCACAGCTTCATGTCCTATCTGGTTCTGGCAGTGTAACGGTCCTATTAACCCCTTCACGCCCAGATCTTTCCTTTGCTATAAAAAATCATCTGTTGTCGAGCCATAAAATCACGAAAAGTAGCTTAATATACCAAATAAGTTAGTGGACAAGGATACTAAACAGGTCATATCTATTAAACATTGCTTATATTAACTAAAAATCGTATAATGGTACCCAACTTAAAATGGAAATTACGTTCTGGGTCTCAAGGGGTTAATGCTCCTAGTGTTGCCCTCTCATCCCCTAATACTCCTACACCTCACTCATCGTCTCCCCCGACCCTCTCTCGCTCTTCTGATTGAGAGTGATATTATTTTTTCAGTTTTCTTCTGTATATTTTCATTTTTGTGTGCATATTTAACTCTATATTTAACTCTAATTTTGTGTGCATATATAACTTTAAGTGAAAACCACGTGTATATATCATTCTCTCTCTCTCTCTCTCTCTCTCTCTCTCTCTCTCCTCTTCTCTCTCTCTCTCCTCTCTCCTCTCTTCCCCTTCTCTCTCCCCTCTTCCCCTCCTCTCTCTCTCCTCTCTCCTCTCTCTTTTCTCTTTTCTCTCCCCTCTCTCTCTCTCTCTCTCTCCTCTTTTCTCACTCACACACCCCTTTCACTTTCACACTCACTCTTTCTCACTCTTTATCACTCACACACCCTTTCTTGGTGACTGCTTTCCTGCTCTCACACACACTCTCTCTCTCTCTCTCTCTCTCTCTCTCTCTCTCCTCTCTCTCTCTCTTCCTCTCTCTCTCTCTCTCTCTTCTCTCTCTCTCTCTCTCTCCTCTCCTCTCTCTCTCCTCTATATATTATATATATATAAAATATATATATAAAATTAAAATATATATATATATATAATGGAATGGTCCAGAAAGCCACAATTCAGCGCCCGGTGGAGCCAAGCTTTGCGTGGGCTGATATTCGCGACAAATGAGCGAAGGGTGCGGGGAAATACGACCTTCTGCCTCTACTTTACTGTTGGGCGACCTTCTTGGCGGACTTTTTAGGTGCTCGAAAAGGAATACACTATTTAATATATTTATTTATTTGTGGTGTGTGTGTGTGGTGTGTGTGTGTGTGTGTGTGTGTGTTGTGTGTGTGTTGTGTGTTGTGTTGTGTGTCTGTGTCTGTGTCTGTGCTTGTCTGTGTCTGTGTCGCTGTCTGTCTGTCTGTCTGTCCCGTCTGTCTGTCTGTCTGTCTGTGTCTGTCTGTTCTGTCTGTGTCTGTCTGTGTCTTCTGTGTCTGTCTGTTGGGCTGTCTGTCTGTGTGTCTGTGTGTCTGTCTGTGTGTCTGTTTCTGTCTGTTCTGTCCCGTGTGTCTGTCTGTCGTCTGTCTGTCTGTCTGTCTGTCTGTCTGGTCTGTCTGTCTGTCTGTTGTCTGTCTGTCCGTCTGTCTGTCTGTCTGGTCTGGTCTGTCTGGTCTGGTCTGGTCTGGTCTGGTCTGGTCTGGTCTGTCTGTCTGTCTGTCTGTCTGTCTGTCTGTCTGTCTGTCTGTCTGTCCCATTCAGTTATTAATGTACCTAATTTGCCATTGAGGTCTGTTCGGTCTCAAGTAACAAGGCAAATACAAGTAACAAACAAGTAACAACAATAATAAAAAAACAATAATGATAATGATAACAATAACAAGTAACAGATACAGTCTAGGGGAATGACACTCTAGTTACCAACCTCAAAAGTTACCCAACAAAAAAAGTTACCTCAAAAGTTACCCAACAAAAAAAGTTACCTCAAAAGTTACCCCCCAAAAAAGTTACCTCAAAAGTTACCTCCAAAAAAAGTTACCTCAAAAGTTACCCTCCAAAAAAGTTACCTCATAAGATATCCCCCCCAAAAGTTACCTCAAAAGTTACCCCCTAAAAAAGTTACCTTAAAAGTTACCGCTGCTGATCGGAGGAAGAACACTTTAGGAGGAAGAAGAGGTGGAGTAAGAGTGGAGGAACAAGTGGAGGGAGGAACTAGGGTTGGTTAGAGATGATTTCTTTTTATTCCCTTGGCTGTGCTAATGCCTCATGGAGATTTCTTCCCTAGAGGCTGAGTAAATATTGAAGCAAGGGTAAAGAGAGAGAGAGAGAGAGAGAGAGAGAGAGAGAGAGAGAGAGAGAGAGAGAGAGTAAATTCAACCTATATTTCATGGCAAAGAAAAAGAACAAAATTAAGCCCAATATACTTTTAAACACGGAAAAAGAGCAGAAGAAAAAGTGAAACTAATTGTAGAAATCCTAAACTAGAAGCACCAAAGTTGATACAGCAGACACGAGCACTGGGTAGCAGAGTGACTGGCCTTACAATCAAGCGAGCAGAAGCATGACAACGTGAAGCAGGGTTAGGGATGAGGGATCTAAAGCGTCAGGGTGCATGATATTAGGGATTCAGGGGCAAAGAAATAGGGAAGACAGTGTATGTATGTCGCAGCAAGGAGAAGGACACACGCACCTGTCAGTCACTTGTCCCTGGATCAGAAGTTGTAGTGTATTGTTGTATGGTTTTTTTTATCCCCTTCATGCCCAGATCTTTCCATTGCTATATAAAATCATCTGTTGTTAGCTATAAAATTACGAAAACTAACTTAATATACCAAATTAACTAGTGGACAAGGATACTAAACAGGTTATATCTATAAAATATTGCTGATATTCACTAAAAGTCTTCTAATGGTACCCAAATTACAATGAAAATTACGTTCTGGGCCTCAAGGCGTTAATTAAATGTTCACCAGATTTGTCATTGATAACTGCCTTTTCTTTTCGTAGATTAAGAATATTGTATTTAAGAATTGAGTTGGACCCAAAATTCAATGTATTTTTACTAAGTTGATGTGAATTTTGTTTTTGGTCAAAAAAAATATCTTCTATTATCTTTTCTATGTTTGACGGGCGGGTTTCGCATGTGTGTACTGTGCTTTTAAAAAGTAATAGTGAAAAGGGGCGAACTTTTGGGTTGTAAAAAGGGTGCCCGATAAGTGAATGGGTGAACAAAACGAGTGATTGTGAAATGCAACGACATCTGTGTTCAGTGTTTTTTTGCTTTTTATTTTCCCGGGGTTTTATGTATTTAAGGGAGTAGCGCGCACGCACACCCCGCACAACACACAAACACACGCACACGCACCCCGCACACACCACACACCAAAACAAAAACCCCCACAAAACAAAACACACACAACACACCCACACCACACACACAAAACCCCACACACCACCACACATTGTTCACTTTTACAAAAACTGTTTAATCCTTTTGTTAGTTATTTTATTTTGTGTTGCTTTATAAATTTATAATTTTTTTTTACATGTGTGTTTTGGGGGGGAGGGGGGGGAAAAAACCCTTTAAAAGGCCCCCCCCAAACCATCCTCCCCCCCCCCTTCCCCATCCCCCCACCCCCCCCACCACAAACACTAAAGTAAAACAAATCTCTCCCTTTCCTACCCCACCCCCCCTCCCCCTCCCCCCCCTTCTCCCCCTCTTAGAAAACCCCCAAACCCTCCCCCCTTTCCATTTCCCCCCTTTCCCCCCAAATTCTCCTCTCTCCCCCCTTTTTCCGGGCTTTTTAGCTAAACGCCCCCCCCCCCCCCCCCCCCCCCCCCCCCCTCCCCCCCGCCCCCCCTAAACCCCCAGGGACATAGATTACCTCGGTGACGTCATTAAAAAATTGTCAACAGCGGGGCCAATTAAAAATCCCCTTAGGGGTTAATCTAATTTTGTAGTAATTAAGCCCTCTTTTTTCCGCGGGACAGAAGTATTTGGGAGGCTTTGGGGGGAGACGCTTTTCCCTGGGCCAATAGGGGAAAGGGTTGGCCCTTTTTAAACCACACACACGTTTTCCCTGGGTAGTGTGTGTGTGGTGGTGTGTGTGTGTGTGTTTTTTTTAAATTTATTTGATTAATCTTTTTTGTAGAAACCTAAAGGCTACCACTGGTTTTATCCCCATCGTTTTGGTCCCGTCTCTCTATATATATGTGTGTGAAAAGAGAGAGAGAGAGAAAAGAGAGGGGGAGAGAGAGAGGGGAAAAGAGGAAGAGGGGGAGAGAGAGAGAGAGAGAGAATACATATTAGCCCTTTTAATTAAGACTTAAGTCTCGCTTCTCAATAATTTTAATGGAAACGTTTCACCAAATTCCACGGGTCGCCCAAAAAAAAATCAAAGGATATGGTTCGGGTTAAAATTGAAGCTGATTATAGGTAAATCGCCCCCTCCCTGAACTCAAAATCTGAGGGTTAAATTTAACTCTATCACGTCCATTTTTTGAGAACCAGACGAAATTTCCCATGAAAAAATAGGGTTTAAAATCACGGGAAAAGGGTTTCCCCCAATGTTTTTCTTTTTAAAAACTCTTTAATCTTTTTTTTTCTCAAGCCTTTTTTAGGGCAGGGGAAGTTTTTTTTGAGTCAGTGTTTTTTGTGCAGTGGCGGGGGAGGGTGTCCCGCGCTGCGTTTTGGCGAGGGGTTTAGAGGTTTTTTTAGAAACATTTTCCCTACTGATCGAAACAGCTTTTGACATATTTTAAAAAATTTTTAAATTTTTCTTTGCGGGATATAAAGGGTTTGATTTAGCCCAAATTTCTTAATTTTAGTTTGGTTTTTACCGTATATAGAAACCTTTGTCCCGGGGCTGTGATGGGGGCGCCGTCCTGTGTGAATGCTCAACATTTTTTTGTTACATATGGGGAAATTTTTTTCCCCCCGACAGCCCGAAAAAAACCTCTTACAAAGAAGTTAAAGCAGTTATCTGCATTACTTCAAGTGCCCTATAGGTGATCAAGATAAGAAGTGGGCCCCTAAACGTACATGCAAACCCCTGGGGGAAACCCAATTAAATTTAATGGATGCGGGGCAAACGGCCTTTCGGGCATGGCATTCGGCTTTCCCAATGGTTTGGCGTGAAAAAAAGGATCCAGAAACTGACTGCTACTTCTGCCCACTAAAAATAAAAAGGATATTCAGAAAAAACGCAAACCCAAAAATAAGGTATCCTGAGTCCCTTCTGCCATCAGGCCTGTGCCCCCATGGTCCTGACTCCCGGGTTCCCAAAATTTTTCCAATTGAAAAGGCCCTATAAGTGAACAGATTCAAACGAGGAGGATAACCCCATGGATACGACTTTCAAAAAAATTTGGCAGACAACAGAGAGCCCAAATTCATCATCGGGAAATCCCTACATGACCTTGCTGGGGGACCTAGATCAAACCCAAGGAAAAAGGGTGAAGTCCTTGGATCTCGTCTCAAGGAATGGAATTTTCTACAAGAAAAGGGGTTTTTCAACACCGCGTTTCGTCGTAGACATAAAAAAACTTTCAAGCTTTTTCAAGATGGAACACAAGCTCTGTTACTGCTTTGATGTTGACACACTCATGGAAAAACTTTGTGAGTCTCACCCTTTGATAAGGTGAGGGCGGCTGTTTTATAGATTCAGGAAAAAAAAACGTTAAAGGGGCCCTTCTTCTGCATAAAGGAAATAAGCTTTCCCGGGTTCCAATTGCGCCTGGGCCCTGAAATGAGTGAAAAATTATGAGACTATGAAAACTTTGGGTTTTCTGGGTGTTAAATTTGGAAAAACATCAGTGGAATCTGTGTGGGGCCTGAAGGTAAACTCCTTGCTTCTAGGACTCCCGTTAGGTTACACTAACCCCAGTGTTTCCCTTTTTTTGTGGGACCCCTAGAAGGGGACAGCAAACATTACAACAAAAGGGGAAAGGCCAGCCCCGACCGAAAAACTCACCCCGGCAGGGTTTAAACTGTATGTACCAAAACCCCTTTTTGCAAATGGGAAAAAGGTTTTACTTTCCCCATTTGGGATCTGGAAAAATTGGGGGTTTAAAGAGAAAATTTTTGGGAAAGGGCCCGGATCAAAATGGCGTGGCTTTCAGTATTTTTTTTAGCAAAGTTTGAACGCCCCGGGGGGGATCGGGAACCAAAGTAAAGGGAGGTGTTTTCAAGGCCCTTTAAAATTTGTCAACTACTCAATGATGATGAATTTGTTTAAAAAGCCTAATTGCCCTGGAAAAAAACTGTTGGAAAAAAGCTTTTTTTTTCTGTTTATAAAGAAATCCTAGGGGAAAGTTTAGCTCGAATTATAAGGAAATTGTAAAAGACATTGAAGATTTTCCATGGCTTGGGGCTCGGGGTTTCACTCAAAATCCACTTTTTTCCCTTCACATCTTGAAATTTTTTCCCCAAAGAAACTTGGCGCGGTCAGTGATGAGCAGGGGGGAAAAAGTTTCCACCAGGACATTGGGCCCCCATTTTAAACCCGATAAAAAGGGGCATTCAGTCCCAAAAATGGGTAGGGGGGCTATTGCTGGAAAGCTACAAAAGTGAAAAGTAAACTGCCCTAAAAACGAAAAAGCAAACTACAGAAAAAACTTCTGATGTACTATGGAGCAGGGTGAGGACTTTTTTGTTTAGGTATGTTTTGATCATAGTAATTTAATACCCCCAAATTTTGGGTCTTTAAAGTTCTTCTTTTGAACAGTCTAGATCTGACTGTTCTTCGAAATAGCGCATCTTTCTCTCCCAAAAAAATCTCGAAGTTTTTTTCCAAAAAAACAGATTATATATATTTTTAAAATACTATATATATAAAGTCAAAATTTTCTGTTATTTGGCATATTTTCGGATATTTCCAAATGTGGCACATTTTCGGATATTTTTGGAACATAATTTAAGTATATTTTTTGCCAGATATGTACATTAGGTCTAATAAAGCCGCAGGCACCCCCAGAATTTAATTACGAGTAATATATATTAAACGTGGGGGATTTTTTCGTTTAATTATATAATATATAAAACGTATATAATTATAATAGCTATTAAGATTTAAAATGCCGATATTTCAAAAACTATACGTGCTAGAGAAAAAGCAATGCCATTTTTTAAATCAGCAGCGAAAATGCTTTCCAACCCACACACAATGAACTCAGAACCATTTTTGGTGTCGACCAGTGTATATAATCAGTGTTATTAAGCTATACTGTTCATGAGAGCGACTTTAATTTGTTCAGACCCTGTGACGATTTATACTCACTCGAGAGGCGTAGAGTAAGGGGCGACCTGATGGAAGTTTTTAAGTGGATAAAGGGATACAATAAAGGGGAGGTAGGACAAGTTCTTATGGCTAGTAACCAGGGTAGAACAAGAAGTAACGGATTCAAACTGGAAAAAGGTAGATTTAAAAAAGAAATAGGGAAAAACTGGTTCACAAATAGGATGGTAAATACAATGGAATACAAAGGAAACACAAACAGCAAAAGACCATTAGGTCCTAACATGGCTGTTTGATTGAACTATACTATACTAACTAGATAATAAGAGAGAAAGGATAGGAAAGTAGAAGGCTCCTCCCTACCCACCTGATTGGAATATATAATAAATGATTGGAATGGACTCAGTCATCAGGCAGATAATAACTCCACACAAAGTTATAGTGCGGAGTCAATAGGGATTTTTAAAAGGAGGCGAGACAATTTCATGGATGGGGATGAAAGGTGGATGTAGGCAGTGTTAAGTAACAGGAACTACCTCGTGTAGGTCTCACGGCCTCTTGTAGCTTCCCTGTTGTTCTCATGAGGGGGAAGGGCTGACTGCCTATTACATGTTATATAGTGAGCTTGTTCCAGTGTGTTATAAAGGGCGTTTTGTGTTCGACGTCTATGTATTTTTTCTTGATTTAGCTTCCTTATATTCTCATGTTCTTATGACGATGAGTAAACGGAGGTGTTAGTTATCACCCGTGTCACCCGTGTATACTGTGTCTGTCACCCGTGTATACTGTGTCTGTCACCCGTGTATACTGTGTCTGTCACCCGTGTATACTGTGTCTGTCACCCGTGTATACTGTGTCTGTCACCCGTGTATACTGTGTCTGTCACCCGTGTATACTGTGTCACTAAATAGCACAGGAGTGGATTACTTGACACAGACGCGTGATGTGCAGGTGGCTCGGGGTAGGGAGTGGCAAAGTATAGGAGTTAAGTATAGGAGTATGGTGGTTATAAGAGTATAGTGGTCAAAGTATAGAGGTTAAGTATAGGAGTATGGTGGTTATAAGTATAGTGGTCAAAGTATAGGAGTATGGATGTGCGATGTGCCATTATTGTGGAGGAAAGGAAATGTTGTTCCCATATTTAAGAAGGGAGACAGAGGACTAAAGTCAAATTATCGACCCGTAAGTCTAACATCAGTGGTGGGTAAATTATTGGAATCTATTATTGCAAAAAACATTAGAGAGCACTTAGATAAACATAGTTTGATCAATGATTCACAACATGGATTCACCAAGGGTAGGTCATGTCTCACCAATTTATTGAGTTTTTATAGGAAAGTTTATGAGACGGCAGATAATGATAAGGATTATGATATAATATATTTGGACTTTAGTAAGGCATTTGACAAAGTACCACACGAGCGACTCTTAAATAAGGTTAGGGCTCATGGTATAGATGGGAAGGTTCTTCATTGGATCAGAGCTTGGCTAAGTAATAGGCAACAAAGGGTTACAATTAATGGTTCCAAATCTGAATGGGGACTGGTGACAAGTGGAGTTCCACAAGGGTCTGTTTTGGGCCCATTACTATTTTTGATTTACATCAACGACTTGGATAGTGGGATTAGCAGTGATATCAGCAAGTTTGCTGATGATACTAAGTTAGGTAGGATTATTGGATCACAGTCTGACGTAAACATATTGCAGGGAGACTTAGATAAACTTAACGAGTGGGCAGTCAGATGGCAGATGGAATTTAATATTGATAAATGTAGCGTTATGAATGTTGGTAGAAAAAACCCTGGTAATAGATACACCATAAGCAATGTATCGCTGAAAAGATCAGAAGGTGAAAAAGATCTTGGAGTGAGGGTGAGCCCAGACCTCCGACCTAGGAAACAATGTATTGAGGCCAGAAATAGAGCTAATAGAGTATTAGGATTCATTACCAGAAGTGTTAAAAGTAGAAGTGCGGAAGTTATTCTAAAGCTTTATCTGGCTCTAGTCAGGCCTCACCTAGACTATGCAGTTCAGTTTTGGTCTCCATATTACAGGATGGATATAGTGTTGTTAGAAAAAGTGCAGAGAAGGATGACCAAAATGATACAAGGGATGCGTAACTTTAGTTATGAGAGGAGATTGAAGTTATTAAAATTACACTCACTCGAGAGACGCAGAGTAAGAGGCGATCTGATAGAAGTTTTTAAGTGGATAAAGGGATTTAATAAAGGAGAGGTAGGAAAAGTTCTTACGGCTTTTAACCAGGGTAGAACAAGAAGTAACGGATTCAAGCTGGAAAAGCGTAGATTTAGAAAGGAAATAGGGAAAAACTGGTTCACAAATAGGGTGGTGAATGAGTGGAATGGTCTCAGTAGACAGGTAGTTAGTGCGGAGTCATTAGGGAGCTTTAAAGGGGAGCTGGATAAGTTCATGGATGGGGATGAAAGGTGGATGTAGGTAGTGTTAGGTGACAGGAACTACCACGTGTAGGCCTCGCGGCCTCTTGTAGCTTCCTTATTTTCTTATGTTCTTATGTTCTTATGTTCTAGGAGTTAAGTGGAACGAGTTAAACGCTACT
>JACEEZ010019890.1:17408-27408 GCA_016584305.1 Chionoecetes opilio | reverse complement strand
ACACCCCCAAACACACACACCCCCACACACACACACACACCCCCACACCCACACACCAACCCCACACAACACACACCCACACACCACACACACAACACACACACACCCCAACACACACACCCCACACACACACACACACACACACACAACACACACACACACACAACACCCCACACACACACACAACAACCACACACACACAACAACAACACACCACACACACACACACACAAAACACACACACCCACACACACAACACACACACACACACCAAACACAACACCACACAACCACAACACACACACACACACCACAACACACAAACACACACACACCACACCCCCCACACACACACAACCACACACAACACCACCACCACCACCACACCACAACACACACACACCCACCACCACACACACCACACACACACACACACACACACACACCCACACAACACACACACACCCCAAACAACACCACAACCACACCACAAAAACACCCCACACACACACACACACACACCACCCATCTGTTTTTTCCCTTCCACTGTTTTTTAAAACACCACCACAATCATATACCCCCACCAACTCCTCATTTTCTTCCTCTTCCTCTTTTCCCTCTTTCTTTTCTTTTTTATCCCTTCTCTTCATCATCCCTTTCAATCTTCCCCTTTAAAACCCTCATGCTTTATCGCTTCCTCCCCCTTCCTCCTCCTCCTCCTCCTCTCCTTCCTGTTTTTTCAGTCCAAATCTCTAAAGTGACTGTGTTTCAGTTATAACAGTAAAAAACGGAAAATCTTCATCATCCCAATTTATTTTCTTTTACTGACTATGTTTAATTTTTTCCTTTTGTAATTCCTTTTTCCACTCCCCCAACCCCCCCCAATCCCCCATCCCACCCCCAACCCACCACACCCCACCACCACCACCACCACCACCACCCCACCACCACCGTACCCATGATCAAAATTAGCACCAAATTTTTTTAAACCATTAAGTTAAACTGTCCGCTTGCATCACAAAAGAAAATATAGAAATTTTAAATTGCATCCTCAGAAACTATTGTTCTAATCTAGGGAATAAAGGGAAAGGGACCCCTCTCCTCTCTCTTCTCTCTCCTCTTTTCTCTCTCTCTCTCTCCTCTCTCTCTCTCCTCTCATAAAACGCTGGGCAGTCTCCTAGAGGGCCCGTCGGTGGCAAGGTTGGGGAGCGGAGTTCGCAATGTGCAGCGTCCTGTGCATTTGGGCAGCGGTTCGAGTCCGCCTAGTTCATGTGAGGGGGCGCTTTTATAGCATAACCTTGTAGTTGGTATTGCAAAGTGTCTAATAGGATAAAATCTTATCTTTCTTATCTCTAGAGCGGCTCAAATATGTTATTTGGGCAAATTTTTCCTCAATTTAGAAAAACAACCCCCATACAAAACCAACATTCTTTGGCGATAATGAGATAGGGAAAATGCATCAAAACTCGAAAACATGCTTAAAATGGCTCTATTGTTACGTAACAAGAAAACCATTTTAGTTATTTAATTATTTACTTAATATTTACGCCCACTATAACTTTGGGAATTTATCTAAAGGAAATAAAGGTAATTGGGAAAACTGGTAAACGGAAAACCATATTGTGGAAACCCCACCTTCTCCCCCCTCTTGGGACGTTTCTGCCCCCCTTTCCTCCTATCCCGCCCCGCCCCCCCCTTCCCTTAGCGACCGCCCCAACACACCAATTTTAAAAACAATTTCTCTCCCCCCACCCAAAGAAACAATGACAAAAACCCCCCTAAACCCTCCCGGTAATTATATTCGAGTCCTCTTTTTACAACCGTCAGCTGTTAATTTTTCGATTCGGGAAGCGGTAAATCGCGGTCCCTCTGCACCTCTGTGTTTATATCCCGCGTGTATGGTCTCGATGGGTAGCGCACCGGCTGCCAAAAATCACGGGGCAATCTGAGGCGGGGGTGATGACGCGGGGCATTAGGGAGCGGGGGCGTGAGGGGTGGGCTAGGGGGCGTGAGGGAGGGGGAGAGGGGAGATGAGGGCTGGGATGAGCGGTGTGGGGGATTGGAGAGGGGAGATGAGGGATGGGAGAGGGGAGATGAGGGGTGTGAGGGATGGAAGGGGGAGAGAAGGGAGATGAGGGGTGGGGAGAGGGGGGATGAGAGGGTAGAGGGGCGAGGCAGGCGATGAGGTTGGGACACAGGGGCGGATTGGGTGGTGAGGGAACGAGGACGAACACTGTTATTCATGATTTCGTTTGGAGGTGATTCACGCTGGGAATTTTTGAATCAACATCATCACCACAACCACCACCACAACAATCGCCACCATCACCACAACCACAATCACTACCATCACCACCACAATCACCACCATCACCACCACAATCACAATCACCACCACCATCACTACCACCACAATCACCACCATCATCACCACTACCGCCACAATCACCACCATCACCACCACAATTACCACCACCATCACTACTACCACCACAATCACCACCATCACCACTACCGCCACAATCACCACCATCACCACTACCACAACAACAACAACAATCACCACCATCACCACTACCACCACAACCATCACCACCACCACCATCACCACCACCACCACCATCACCACCACCACGACCATCACCACCACCACCACCACCACCACCGCCACTAACAACAACTAATATTACTCCAGACTAAAACTTTACGGATTAGAAGGAATTTTACTTAAACAAAGAATAGAAAGCCTGGATATGCAATAATAAAAATAACTCATTATTAAGAATTTTCGACACGTTCTTCTTAGCCACTTAATGTTCCATGTCACCGTAGCTACAGTCCTGCTACTACTACTACTACTACTACTACTACTACTACTACTACTACTACTACTACTACTACTACTACTACTACTACTACTATTACAACTACACTACTACTACTACTACTACTACTACTACTATTACAACTACACTACAACTACAAGCTACACTCCTGCTATGTACTCAAGATACATTGTATAGAATAAAAAAATAAAAAATAAATTATTCATGAAGTTTCGAACACTCATACCTAAAAAATGCATATTCTTCTTTTCCGTTGATATTTTCTCTTTTTTTTGTCTTTAAAGGGACGCAAGTACTGAACAACACTGTGCCTAGAGGGAACTTGATGATCTTGTCTGTAATTTTGATCATGTCAATATGTAGTAGACCTACTTGTTGAATTTTGTGTGTTATGTAGTTTATGGAATTTTTCTTTGTTGGACTACAGTTTGTTACTCAAATTTGTACATTCCTCTTTTTTGGCATTAAATCAATCAATACTCAAATTTGTGAGAAAGTTTCATTTTAGACATTATGGTTTTTGTCTATTTAGTAATGATATTATGTGTAATTATTAATGCTGTTGTCAATAAATAAATAAATAAATATCTATCTATCTATCTATCTATCTATCTATCTATCTATCTATCTATCTACGTAGTGACAAGCCGGCCGTGGGAGGTGGACAGACGGCTGGGTGGGGCGAATAACCTGTCTACCGCGAATAATCTGTATCGAGAATGACGGAAATTTAACCCTTCGATAATTATAATTATACCATGGAAATGAACACCAAGCTTAACGTTGCATAGACCATTCCAACATATTTTTTTTCGAAGTTTAATGTGAGTGGAGAGAGAGAGAGAGAGAGAGAGAGAGAGGGAGAGAGAGAGAGAGAGAGAGAGAAGAGAGAGTGTTTGAAACACTACTAAACACTAAGAGAAAGTATAATAGACAGAACACAATTTAGATACTGTCAATAATAATAACAAAATTACAAGTTGATAGATAGCCCAAAGAAACATCATACACACACTCTCTCTCTCTCTCCTCTCTCTCTCTCTCTCTCTCTCTCTCTCTCTCTCTCTTCCTCTCTTCTCTCTCTCACGTCTCTCTCTCTCTCTCTCGTCTCTCTCTCTCTCTCTCATCTCTCTCTCCTCTCATCCCTCCTCACTCTCTTCTCACTCTCTCTCTTCTCTCTCTCCTCTCTCTCTCTTCTCTCGCTCCAATAGCCTCCGAGACTCTGATCACTCGCGGGACCTGTAATTAACTGAACGGGGCCTCTCATTACAACCTTAGCTCCTCTGATGACCTCTTGGGGCGGCGGCGGTGGTGGTGGTGTTAGGGGTGGCGGTGGTGGTAGTGGGAGTGGTGGTGGTGGTAGTAGTGGTGGTGCTGGTGGCGGTAGTGGTAGTGGTGGTGGCGGTAGTGGTAGTGGTGATGGTGGTGGTGATAGTGGTGGAATTATGGATGGAACGGATGTTTGAGTTATGAACGTTGCAATAGTCAGGTTTCTCTCTCTCTCTCTCTCTCTCTCGGTCTCCTCCTCTCTCTCTCTCTCTCTCTCTCCTCTCTCTCTCTCTCTCTCTCTCCTCTCTCTCCTCTCTCTCTCTCTCTCCTCCAATAATTAGCCTCGGGAGTCCGTACAAAGAGGGTCGCACTCGCTTCTTCGTCTTCAATTAGGGGTCAACGACCTTCAGTGAGCTTAATGAACCTGCCTTGTCGACCTATCACCAGGAAGTTGTCTAGTAATTACGTTATTATTCAATACATCCAAACTATTAATTGGACGGTAACATCTGCTGCTTGGGTTCCCTGTTTTTCCAGCATTTCGGAATTCGGTATTTACGATGATTTAATTAATGGCAATTCCTTAAAAAACTCTTTCCTATATCTTTCCTTCCAACTCCTTCCTTCCTATCTTCTTTCTTCCTCCAGCACTCCTCCTTCCTTCCTTTCTTCCATCTTCCTCCTCCTCCCTCCTTTTCCTCTTCTTTTTTTATTCTGTATTAACTAACTATATCTATAACTCTATGTTTACGATTAGTTGTCGTGGCTTAAGTTTACTCTTGCTATATTGTTTGTAATGGTTTCAGGTTTATTTGTTGAAAGGACTGATATGTTTTTGGTCTTGAATATATGAATTTTCTGCGATTGTTACGATTATGAAATGTGTTTAGTAACGTCGTTTTGTGTGTAATTCTTGTTTGTTGTGTTTATGTGCATTGCCTTCTTTCCTTCCTTCCTTCCTTCCTTCCTTTACTTCCTTCCTTCCTTCCTGCCATCCATCTATCCTTCTTCCGCCTCTTGTTCCTTCCTCCATACCTTCCATCCTTCCTTGTCCATCCTTCTTCCTTCCTTTCTAATTCCATCCATCCTTCCTTTCCTTCCTTCTTTCTTCCTTCCATCAATCCTTCCTTCCTTCCTTCCTTCCTTCCTTCCTTCCTCCTCCTTCCTTCCTTCCTGCCTGCCTTCCTTCCTTTCTTCCCTTTCCTTCCCTTCCTTCCCTTCCTTCCTCAATCCTTGCCTTCCTTCCTTCCTTCCTTCCTGCCATCGCATCTATCCTTCCTTTCCATCCATCCGTCTTCCATCCAGCCGTCCATTCCATCCTTCCTTTCTTAATTCCATCCATCCTTCCATTTCCTTCCTCCTTCCTTCCTTCCTTCTGCCTTCTTTCCCTTCTTTCTTCCTTTCCTTCCTTCCTTCCTTCCTCCCTCAATCCTTCCTTCCTTCCTTCTTCCGTTCCTTCCTTCCTTCCTTTCCTTCCATCCATCCATCTTCCACCTCACTTCTTTCCTCTTCCTTCCATCCATCCATCCGTCCATTCCTTCCTTCCTTCTTTCCTTCCATCCATCCGCCATTCCTTCCTTCCTTCCTTCCTTCTTTCCTTCCTTCTTCCTTCCTTCCTTCCTTCCTTCCATCAATCCTTCCTTCTTCCTTCCTCCTTCCATCAATCCTTCCTTCCTTCTTCCTTTCTTCCTTCCTTCCTTCCTTCCTTCCATCAATCCCGTCCATTCCTTCCTTCCTCCTTCCTTCCATCCTTCTTTCCTTCCTTCCTTCCTTTTCCTTCCTTCCTTCCTTCCTTCCATCCTTCCTTCCTTCCTTCCTTCCTTCCTTCCTTCCATATTTTCCTCCATAATCTTAATAACCTTTCATGTCGCTTTAGTTAACTCTCGCCTTCCAACACTTTTCTATCTGATCTTATTTTAATAATGGCATCTTATGGTCTATCCACCTCTCTGCTTCATTTTCCTGCAAAGTGCAACAAAAGAGTGACAGAACTTTCTCCCTGAGACTAATTAAGAAATGTTTTAGAGGCTGAGGGGTGTAAGCAATATGGCCGACTCCCCGACTCGTGTTGCAGGGAGAGGATCAAATATGGCCGCCGTCTTATCCTTATCTCGAATCTCTGCCCGACCAGGCATGACGACTCAAAACGGTGTATTATGCGGCCGCGGGACTTGAACGCGATAAGATAGCCACTTTTTGGCTACTCTTGGGAAGATTTATGGTCGAAGGCGTTCTCCCCCATTTCTCTCTTCTCTCTCTCTCTCATCTCTCTCCTCTCTCTCCTCTCTTTCTCCTCTCTCTCTCTCTCTCTTCGTCCTCTCTCTCATCTCTCTCTCTCTCCATCTCTCTCTGTCTCTCTCTCTCTCTCTCGGTCTCCTCTCCTCTCTCTACTCTCTCTCTCTCTCTCTCGTTCTCTCTCTCTCTCCTCTCCACACACTCATATTTTCTCACTATTTTTCCAGAAAGAGTAGACTTGGCAGTGGTTCCAGGAAATAAACATTTTCTAAGCTCTGACTTTGTTTAATAGCATAAAAAAGTTACGAATATAGACGAATTCGACATATATCCGTAAATAAAAATATAGACCTCTGTGAGCCACCTGAGAGCCACGAAAATAAGCTTTAGATGGTGTGTGCAGAATAAGTAGAGAAAAATCACCTCTGTTGTGTGGTGAGCGAAGACAGAGGAGTCGAACCCGGAAGTAAATTATTGCATAAAAAATCTGAAATCAAGAGGCATAATAACATAATGACTTGTGACTCAATCGCTTGTGAGTTCAATCCACAGAGGAGTCGACCAGACAATAATACGGAGTAAGGAAAAACTATTATACTTTTGCAGAAGCCAAGTGGAGAAGCTAAAGGTTAAACCCATTGAATGCCCTATGAGCGTAATCTTTTCCATGTGGTATTTGGGTACCTTAGACGATTTTTAGTGAATATAAGCAAAGTTTTTATAGATATGACCTGTTTAAGTATCCTTGTCGGCCTACTAATTTGGTATATTCAGTTACTTTTCCTTGTTTTAATGGCTCGACACCTACGAATTTTTATGGTAAAGGGGAAAAATCTAGGCGTTGAAGGGGTTAATACATAAATAATTGTAAGCTCAATCAGCCGTGAGTTCAAATCAACAGAGGAGGGCGACAAGACATAATCGGGAGTAAAGGAAAAACTTATTATACTTTGAGGAGCCAAGTGGAGAAAGCTAAGAGTTAAGAGTCGAAAAAGGTGATAAAGCATGAGACTTTAAACCATTAATCTAAGACATCTGATGCTCAATGAAGAAAGAAGTAATTTTGAAAGACTGGAAAGCAATATCAGACCCGAAATGTTGCTGATGTCATATAAGAAAAAGCTGTAAGAGTCAATATAGAAAGTTGTAGGAGTCAATATAGAAAAAGTTTGTAAGAGTCAATATAGAAAAAGTTGTTAAAGTCAATATAGAAAAAGTTGTAAGAGTCATATAAAGAAAAAGTTTGTAAGAGTCAATATAGAAAAGTTGTAAGAGTCAATATAGAAAAAGTTGTAAGAGTCAATATAAAAATTGTAAGAGTCATATAGAAAAGTTTTAAGAGTCATGCGAAAAAGTTGTAAGAGTTCAATGAAGAAAAAGTTGTAAGAGTCAATTAGAAAAGTTGTAAAGTCAATAGAAAAAAGTTGTAAGAGTCAATGAAGAAAAAGGTTGTAAGAGTCATGAAGAAAAAGTTGTAAGAGTCATATAGAAAAAGTTGTAAGAGTCCATGAGAAAAAGTTTGTAAGAGTCAATGAAGAAAAAGTTGTAAGAGTCAATATAGAAAAAGTTGTAAGAGTCAATATAGAAAAAGTTGTAATAGTCAATATATAAAAATTTGGGGTAAGAGTCAAGATAGAAAAAGTTGTAAGAGTCAATATAGAAAAAGTTGTAAGTCATATAGAAAAAGTTGTAAGAGTTATATAGAAAAATTGTAAGCCGTACCAATATAGAAAGTTTAAGATTAATATAGAAAAAGTGGTAAGAGTCACAAATAAGAAAAAGTTGTAAGAGTCATATGAAAAGTGTGTAAGAGTCTGTAGAAAAGTTGTAAGAGTCAATAAGAAAAAGTTTGTAAGAGTCAATATAGAAAAGTTGTAAAGTCCATATAGAAAAGTTGTAAGAGCAGGGATGTCAATTTTCCGCGGATTCGCGGATTTCGAGTATTTTTATTGCCAGCTGGGTCATTTTTTGTGAATCGTGTAGATTCGGGTTAAAAAGGTATGGGGGGGGGGGGGGGTGTACATAGTTGGCTAGCCCACGAGCCGAACCTGACCCTGCCACTGATCCAGCACAGACTCATAAAACATTTTGTTGGGGGCTGCCTAGCGGGAAGTTAATACTAGCTGGCTGCCGATATTCTCCTGACTCCACTGCTACAAGTTTGCTCGGAGGCAGTATGTTTGGGGGTGGATACAGCAACCCACAAGCCAGTATGTTGGGGTGGATTTACAGCACCCCCACCAGGTGGAGAAGCTCTGGTGATCCAGGGTCGGTATCGATTGGCACACGCCCTCCTGTGTCAAGTTTGCAGCTCCAGGCTGGAAGTTCAATGCAGGATGCCACAGCAGGAGGCAAGCCAGATTGGCCAGAGGGTATATTCTCAATATAGTATGGCCAGAGATATATACATATACACAAATTGTGGACACAAAAATAGACAAAATTGAGACCAGAAATTATTATAGATATAACCAAGGACCTCTCAGAAGCTCTCTCAGAGCATGAAATTTACCAAAAATCTCGGGGGGGGCTTACAGCGCCCCCCGAACCCCCAGCTGGGAGGTTCCCTCACTACGGTCGGTCAGCCTCGCTGCGCTCGGATGAGTTGGTCGCCCTATTATTTTATTTCAGAGTTTTTTTTCTTTTCTTGTTGACATCCCTGAAGAGTCAATATAGAAAAAGTTGTAAGAGTCAATATAGAAAAAGTTGTAAGAGTCAATATAGAAAAAGTTGTAAGAGAGTTAAAGAGTCAAGGATTTATTATAAAGGTCAAGAGTGTTAGGCGTGTAATCAAGGTTCTCAGGAATACGTGTAGGATGGTGCACCTGATGCCTTGAGATAGTGATGAAAGAAGGATTAACCACTTCACGCCCACAACGTAATTTTCATTGTAATATAGGTACCATTAGACGATTTTGATTAATATAAGCAATATTTCATAGATATGACCTGTTTTGTATCCTTGTCAACTAGGTAATTTGGTATATTTAGTTACTTTTCGTAATTTTATTGGCTAACAACAGACGATTTTATATAGCAAAGGAAAAATCTGGGCGTGAAGGGGTTAAAATAAAAGATCGACAGTTAAGTCTTAGCCAGAAAGTATAAAAAAAGAAAAAAAAGTGGGCCCCAGAACAAGCGAAAGAACGGCGCACATAGGCACAAGAAGCAACTTTAGGTTAGAAAAAACTATGATCCAGAAAGTGGCAAGGAAAAGAAAGAAGAATGTAACCATTAATCTTGGACATCTGGTTGTTAATGGAGAAAGAAGTAATATGCCCACAGACTGGAAAACAAATATCAGACCAGGAATGCTGCAGATGTCACTAGAGAGAAAGTTACAAGACATATCAAGACACTATTTCATGTCTATTTCACTAATTTTTCTATTTTTTCACCTTCCTATGACTTATATTTCTTCACGAGCGGAGTGACAAGACAACTCCTGACCTAAATTGGCCCACCTCCCTATTCTATATTCTCTTACTGTCTTCTATATAGGGACTGGCATCTAAGCGGGGTTTTTGTGAACTTTTTTTTTTTTGCCCTTGCCAGTCCTTTGTGATGTAAAAAGAAGAAACAAATGATGTCGCCTTGTAAGTGGCTCGACGTGGAAACTTTTTTGGTTCCCTCCTAAGAAGAAGACTCGA